>PVHP010018829.1:0-19928 GCA_004024765.1 Zapus hudsonius
CCAGGAAGACTGGGATGAGTACTAAGATATACAGGATACCTTGCCACAAGGACTAATACAGACAGCCCACAGAGGAGGATATACAACTGATCAGGGATGGGGAGGGGGGGAATTGGGGAATTCGGGATAACAACGCATGGTTTGCCCACTAAATAATGTAACACATTATGGACAATAAATATATATTAAAAAAAATTTATTTTTTCTGAAATGTTATGTTAGAAGGCCTCTGATATCCTAAACTATCCTTTATAAAAGAAGCCCCTCAGGAGGTATCACCATACCAGGTCTAAAGTTATACTACACAGCCATAGTAACACAAACAGCATGGTACTGGCACAGACAGATAGACCAATGGAACAGAATTGAAGACCCTACCCTTATTTGGAGTAACTACAGCTACTTGACATTTCACAAAGTTGCCAACAACATTCACTGGAGAAAAGAAAGCATCGTCAAGGAATGGTGCTGGACAAATTGGATAAATATGAGTGAAAAATATGAAAACAGACCCACTCCTCTCAACATGCACAAAAATCAAATACAAATGGATTAAAGACCTCTAAGTAAGATCTGAAACTCTTGAAAATCTGGAAGAAAAAATCGGGGAACTCTCCATGAGAAAGGAATTGGGAAAAACTTCCTGAAATTAATCCCAGTAGCCAAGGAATCACTTAACCAATGGGATCTCATCAAGCTAAAACAAACAGACAAACAAAACAAAACAACAAAACTTCCTTACAGACAAACATAACATACACAGAGCCAACAAATCACCATCAGAGAAAATCTTATTCAGCTACACCATGGACAGAAGACTAATATCCAGAACCTACAAAGAACTCAAAATATTAAGTAATGAAAAAAAAAATCAAACACACCAGGCAGTGAGAACTGTGGGCAACTCAACCCCACCAAAAGGAACTGACATGAACCATCCCAAACTTATGAAATAGAACCCAATCAAAGCCTTTGAGGAAGTGGCAAGATGAGCAAGTGACCTACCTCCCCAGCAAGTTAGATAACCTGGGAAAGGATAATGGAGACACACACTGAGGACACCTAGCACAATACAGAGCAGATATCCAGAGATTCTTAAAACCTCACCAGTAAAGCAGATTTAAAACTCACCCACCATGACTCAGGGATCTGAGCAGAAGAGGGGACAGAAAGATTATAAGAGACATGGTGGGGGAGAATACTCAGAGCCCTCGCCCAACTCAGCATCAGCACACAAAAGAAAAAAAAAATAAACTGGCTAGCTCTCTTACAATCCATAACCCCCTATCCCATGGACTGGTCCAGCATGCCCACTGAGGAGGGTCTCCAGCAAGTAGGGAACGGGGAGGAGGAAATGGGGGCTACCATCATAAGACTGGTTCATGCAATATATCTAATTATTGACAATAAATCTGAAAAAAAAGAGGGCAGTGAACTCAACAGGGAATTCACAGAGGAAGAAATACAAACGGCTAATTCTCATTTAAGAAAATGTTCAACATTCTTAATCATCAGGGCAATGCAAATCAAAACAACAATGACATTCCATCTTACTCTAGTCAGAATGGTCATTAAATAATCTACCAACAATACATTTTGCTGAGGAAGTGGGGTTGAGGAGGGGGGGAAGGAAACCTTATTCACTGCTGGTGGGAGTGCAAACTTGTACAACCACTTTGGAAAGCAGTGTGGAGGCTGCTGAAAACAATGGTTAGAGAACTCCCCACAGGGCATCTACCCTCTAGTTTCCTCACTTCAGCACAGAGACATTTGCTCAACCACGTTTATAGCAGCCTGGGGTGGGTATTTATGAGCTTTCACAGAAACCTGTCTTGTTTTGGGGACCTCACGGGTCACTTTGGTCAACAGCTCAGTGAGGGAAGGAGCTGGTGACTGGGACCAGGAGTTGCCAGACTGATCGATTTTCACAGGCTTAGACTGTATCCCCTTCTATTGATTACCCTCCCCAGGTACAGAATAAGGCCCTAATAATAAAAATACCACAGGGTGCTGTCATACAATACTGAGAAAACCCCCTGGATCTGGAAAGGAAGCTAGCTCTTTGATGACTAGCCTTTACAGTGCTGGAAGGCAGCTAAAGGATCTTCAAGAGGAAATTAATTGGCCAGCCATATTAGGACACTGCTAAACAACAGCAAATGGAAGTCTGAGAATACAGAGCAAAGAAAGTGCTCACTTGTGCAACAATGGTGCTTAACCTAGGTGGATAATCAAGAGCTCCCTGATTGCCTAAGAGATAAGATCACTGGCCAGGAACCCTTAGCTGGAAGTGGGATCCAAAGCAAATTCTTATGAAGACCAAGAACTGGAACTCCAAGGGAAAGCCCACCTGGACCATGGGCCTACAGAAAAGCTATACCCATTAAAATGGGTATATATCTTGCCAATTTAACAATGTTTGTCCCATTCAACCAATACTGATCTCACTCTCCATTAGAGAGTCTGTTTGTATTTTATAGGAGACAAGAATTAGACAACCCAATTCCACCAACAAAACCTGAGAGCTGACACCCAGGCAGGAAATGAACCACCCCTAACTCATCAACTTGGGCCAAAATGAAACCATAGAGGAAGTATAAGATGAGCAAAAATCATGCCTATACTGCAAGTCACACAACCTATGAAAGGGTGATGGGGGATAGGGTAACAGAGATACTCAAAACAGTCCAAACAGAAACCCAGAGACTATTAAGACCTCAACAGTAAAGCAGACTTAAAGTTCACCCAACCATGGTTCAGGGAGCTTTGTGGAAGTGGGGGCAAGAACACATAACAGGGAAACAGGCAGGAGGCCAAGGAGAGAATCTCTTCCCTAGACTTAATGGTTTCCTGAGTCTCTGGAATTTCCTTCCTGCACTGCCCACACAGGAAAGGATGTTTACTTCCAACTTCTTTGAACTTCTTTACATCCTGCCCCTTGCTGAGAGGCTGCCTTCCTGTAAACATCCTCAGAGACCCACCCAAGATAATTAAAAAGATCAAGTTGACAACAAAACCTAACCATCACACCCACCATGACTCATCTGATTACACTTGTAGGGACATTGGGAGAGTACACACACTGTGCACATAAGAAGAGTATTATATTTCCCATGCATCCTCATTCCTCTTTTCCCCAAATCCCTGTTGCCAATAACTTGACATCACTCCAGGTCCATCACATTGCAACCAAATTGTTTAATCCATTGACCACTTCCTCCTCAGGCTATCACTTACTTTCTGCATGAGGAATAACACATACTCAAGGCAGACACTGCAGGAAGCAGACATTTTGACCCTGCTCTCTGGAACCTGGTGTTTTCTATGAGCACATTCACCTCTGAGTCTGGTTCTCATGTGTTTTACCTAAGCCATCAGCTCACAGAGAACCCCTTTGCTGAAGAGACAAGCAGCCAGTATCCAGAGAAGATGGGCAATCCATTGTAAGTTTGTTTAATTTTTGGGACTTATTTGCAATTGATGTGAACACCACTTTCAAAGACAGTAAGGTGTTATTCATCATACCTAAACTTGTGTTTAATTAGTTTCAAATTTATTTCAAAATGGAATCAATTTATCCTGAGAAGTCTTATTGGAAGAAGTCTTATTGAAATTTCATGATTTAATGTTAAAACATTTTGGAAGCCAATTAACAAAATAAACAATTTCCAAAGTAGAATAGTGGCTGGACTCCAAACTCTATGTGTGAGCACTGTGACTGAAGATATGTGACCAAAAAAAGATTAATATATTATTGGTCCATTCATTTTATATGTATTATAAGCAATACCACAGACTGAATTAAAGAGCCATTTAATCATTCAATTGAAACTATTTGACCTATGTGCTTTCAGTTTTTTTTTTGATTGACAAGATATAAATACAACTTAATCCCAATGGAATTTTTAAATTTTGTGTTTTCTCAAGTAGTTATTATTTTATTTTACGCTGATGTATTCATCACTATTCAGGTGACATTCAATCCTGCAGTCATCTGTCATAATCAGCCACACGCTGCTGGGATGAATCTTCAAACCAGGCACAATTTGGGGGAGGAAAGTATTTCTTGAAACTATACATTGAGGGGAAGTTCCGTAACAGCGAAAGAGGCTGGCCCTGTTTCACAGGTCGAAGCGGAGAGAGAAACACATCACCATCACCACACACACAGAACACGGAACAGACAGGAGGGCCAAGGAGAGAATTTCTTCCCCTTAATATAGGCTTAGGGTGGGGTCTTACAACCCTTTCCCAGACTTAATGGCTTCCTGAGTCTCTGGAATTTTCTTCCTGTACTGCCCACACAGGAGAGAATGTTTAGTTCTATCTTCTTTGAGCTTCTTTACATCCTGTCCCTTGCTGAGAGGCTGCCTTCCTGGAAACATCCTCAGAACCCCCCACCCCCAAGATAATTAAAAATATCCAAGTTGACAAAACAAAATCTAACCATCACAGCATCTTTTTCAAAATAAAAGATAGCAATGTGGTTTATAAAGAGACTAATCTGCAAAAACATTTTTAAGTAGTCATTACAGCTTAACAGTTATAGAGAGCTGGTGGTAGAGGGCACTTCAGATATAAAGATTATTATAAGGGTTATATTTTCAACTGTATATATTTTTTACTACATTTGCTGATCAATAGCTTTACATCTTCTTAGCTGGATGTCATTTCCTTCAAATAATAAATCAATGCAAATTGACGTTGTACTGGGGACCAGACACAGTGGGTGAACACCCAGGGTTTCAGCTCTGAACCTCACCCAGAGTTCTTATCTCAGAATGCCAAAGAATTGGACAACTTTGGGGGAGAGCATTTTCTTATCACACTTATTATTGATTGGAGTCAGTTCAGAGGATTTGGGAAAGAGATAGGGGAAGCAGCCCAACCGCCATGTCCAGCCATCAGTGTGGCAAGATCATATGGGAGAGATTTTAACAGAATTTATTGTTTTAGCTAAATAAGCAGGAAAAGGAAAGTTCACGAGAAGGAAAGGTTCAGGTGGGAAGGAAATCCAGCCTCTCAGCACAACCTAAGGGGCCCTTTCTTATGTCCTTCTGCTAGACCATGTGAGAGAAAAAGAGACAGAATTATGTGTTCAGTATTTCCTGCCCCAGGTAGGTAGGGAGACAGTTGTTTGGTTCATATTTGACCAGTTTTAGCACCTAGGTTTGAGCTCTAGCTAGACACATAATGAGAGGGATTAGGAGGAAGATCCCTCCCACAGGTAGAGAGGGCATGGCCTCAGACAGGTGAACTCATGTCATGCTATCTGGGACACTTCCAGGCCAGAGCCTTGCCACTCCCCCAGCAAGGAAACCTTTAAAGTCCTGATTTAAACTTGGGTGGGCAGCTTTTTTTTTTCTGTCTGACTGCTGGTGGAGACGCCTGACACCAGGCTGGTGAGTGGTGCCCTCTCCCTCTCTGATGTCGGTACTGGATTCAGAGAGGGGGGAGGAAGAGAATATTCTCCTTTTTTCTCCACTTTTAGGGGGGATTTTGTGCACTTTGGTGATGTTTTATGAACCTCACAGACCACGTGGTGACTGGGCCGCTTTCCTATCCAATTTCCCCTTTGCTTAACTGATTTAATTAGAATAAATGTGTGATAATATTTTTGTCCTTGTGTATAATTCTTTTGCATTAGAGGACAGGAACTCAGGGAAAAATGCAGCCGTAATATCCTAGATATTTAACTGCTGTGCCAAACTTCCCGTTACAATCCCACTCAAGGGGAGGAGGTCTTTGGAGATTGTCTAAAACTGTCACAACATGACTGACACAGAAATCCAGAATGATAAGCAAGAAAGGGATCAAATAATTCACAAATCCAAACTTACTGGTGTGCTTCGGTAACTCATTATTTTTTACGGAATAATATAGATCAATGCACTCTGATAAAGGGCAATGTTAATTGGGATTCTTTTCTTGCTCCTTTTAATTATAAAAGAAAGTGACCAAAGTCCAGAAAACAGGTTAGTCATAAATGTTATGTTAACTTTTGTTCATTCCTATATTGAAGTATACAAAATTAATCTTTTCATAGCTTCACCATATTTTGTTGCTAAAGTCCATGAGTAGCGTTATATAGATGCAAAATCAAATATAATTTCTTTTCTGTGTCTTTATCATTTATGCTTCACATTATTTCACTTCCTGACTTCTTAGGCATATAGTGGTATGAAAATAACTCATCTAATTCCAAATAATAAAGACAAATAATAGGAAATAATATTTTACACCGACACACATAATTCTGATATGCTCAGAACTGTTGCTGAAAGTGGAAAGGACTTGTATCGCCCAAGAGAAGAAGGAAAACCATCACTAAATTCATGATGTCAAGACCACAGATCAGGCCTTCAAAAGAACAACATGGTGGGAAAATACCATAAAATCACATATAAAATCACAACAGCATGTCACTCATTTTCCATAAGAAAAAGTTTTTCATGACTTTTTGCCTTATCCACCTTAAATTTCACAGTAAAACCTATCATTCATATTTACATGTATTTATAGCTCAAATATGTATTTGGGATTTTTTTCTATTAAGAATAATATAGTATTCTGCCTGTGCCTGAATTTACACAGGAGTAATTCTCGACAAGGCTACACTTCATTTAGTTTTTAAGTGTGTAACTCTGGATATGATTTGAATATAATGAAAATGCTCTTAAGCACACTTTTGTTGAAGAGTACAATAAACCTCAGCTTAATAACCAAAATGTAATCCAGCCATTTGTCTTTTTTTTGGAGAACATTGTATGCCTGGAGGAAAAAAAAAGGCCAGAGAGCTCTAATTGTGCCGTTTCTCTTGTTTTCACATTGAACCATGGCTGAGAAATAATTATAAGTTATAACAAATATACTGTTTATTAAACCAAACCCATGGTACTCATTTCTGTTCTGAGTGTGAAAATATAAAATGCATGGAACCTTAAGGGTGCCTTTATTTTATAACCCTATTGGTAAGAATTTAATAAAGGGCATTAAAAATGGAGGGAAAGGATATTCTAAGCCATCTTTGGAAATTGTAAAAGTCCATAAATTATAGTGTGACAAAATTTAAGGGAAGTGGGCTTGCTATGTTATTGAATATTAAAAAAAAAAAAACTGATGAAAAATGAGCCTCTTCAATTACAAAATAAAATTACATATTTTTAAAATAACTATTCCATGGTCTATATTTAGTCTCTCCTGTCATACAATATACCACTGCTTTTATCCCCTTCTTTTGAGCACCATCCTTTAGAAATTCTAGCCTCTTTAGAATTGCCTATTCTCCTTGGGTGTTTTGGTAGTTTGAAGAATGCCTCCCAATAGATTCAAGAGTTATTAAAGTTTGTCCCCAGTCTTCCGGCTGAAGGTGTCACCTAGACCTGGCCTCCTAGGCTCCAGCCCTAAGGTATTTCTGGGGTGAATGTAAAATTACAGGTATACATATGCAAAGAGCAGTCAGAGGTCAAGTCTGGAGTGCCTGCTATTTTTGCTAGTTGGAGTGTGCTGGCTTGAGGTACTGGTGATGGGTTTTTCCTCTCTGCTTGGATCTGTGAAAGGGGGCCAACCTCTTGCCCTTCTGGACCTTCCCCTGGATCTGTTTAATAAGTATTTTCCTCCCAAAACTGTGCTTGGTTGGAGATTTATCTCAGTGGTGTGTGTGGATGACTACTACAGGTGTTACCAAAAATTCTCTCCTTAATACCTCACTTTAATCAGTCATGAGTTCTCTGTTGGTCTAGGCCTAACTATCTTATTTCTTCTCTTAGGTATTACATAGATATTTTCTACAAATTTATGTGTATCTTTTTCAAGGGAAGGTGTATGAAGGGACCAAAAGAAACAGGTGTCCAGGCATGGCATGGTCAATAAAGTCATGATTACAGTGAATATCATAACCTGCACAAAACCCACCTTATACTCAACCCATTAACATACTGTCAAGTCAAGGATGAATGAGGAAGGGTCCCTATCTCCCCACCTGAAGTATTACACCTGATGTATGGTTGATGGAGGTGACAAAGACATTTTGAATAATGATATGACCAGTGGTAAGATCCATGTACTCTGGTATCTAATACCCATTCAGGACCATTCAGGTGACTATAATTTAACTCAGAAGGTCTTACTTGAACACACACAAAGGAAGAATGAATTGTCTCCAAAGAGGAGAGAATGTTTGGGAAGAAGATGGGTTTCCATGAGTGAGGGATGCAGAGGTGGGGTCAACAAAAGGTAATGGGAGCATGTGATAGTTAAGCTTTGTTGTCAACTTCACCTGTTTAAGAATCTCAGGTGGGTCTCTGAGGTTCTTTACAGGAAGTCTCTCAGTAGAGGGCAGGATATAAGGAAGCTCAGGGAAACTAGAAATGAACATCCCTTCTTGGGAGGGCAGTGCAGGAAGGAAATTCCAGAGACTCAGGGAGTCAACAAGTCTGGTAAAAGGTTGTAAGACTCCTCTCTAAAACTATACTAAAGGGAAGGAAATCTCTCTCCCCCATTGCCTGTTTTCTGGTGTGTGTTTGGTGTTGGTGATGGGTTTCTCTCTCTGCTTGGACTGTAAAAAGTGGGGGCAGCCTCTGTCACCATTATGAAACTTCCCGTAGATCTGTAGCTTCAATAAATCCTTTCCTCCCATAACTGTGCCTGGTTTGGAGATTTCATCCCAGTGGTGTGTGTCACTATAATACATGTATAGAAAATGTTAATATATTTTTTTAGAATAGTGCAAAAAAGAAAAAAAAAGAATAGTGCAAAAAAGAAGCTAAGGAAAAATAAAAAGTTTGAAAAGCTCTGAAGATGATAAGATTCAAAGGCAACTCTGCATCATTACATAAACAGTAAACAAGTGCTGGGGAAAGGAGGCTTTCTTAATTTGAACTGCTTGCAAGTTGTGAAAAGATGACCTGAGATGTTGTAGCTTTTCTGAGAATCGTTCCTGCTTTTTGGTGATGCAATTCTCTCTGAGTCATTCATGTTTCTTCAAGTAATCTCTCATTTCCTGCCTTTCACAATATTCCTACCATTGTCAAGTTAGCTAGAATTGCCTTAGTTTTGTTTCCTCATGATAATTTTCCAACAGCTGGACCCCCTGTTCCCTTGGTTATAATTTCCCACTCATCTTTGCTACAATCACAGTTGAGTCAAATCTCACTATAATGTAAGAAGACCCAATTACCATGGTAGAATTATCTATTGCCATAGTCTTTTTAGAAATAGTTCTGACTTCTTGGAGCTGGGTGGGGTGGTATATACCTTTAATTCCAGCACTCAGGAGGCAGGGGTAAGAGTATCCTTGTTAGTTTAAGCCCAGCCTGGGAGCAGAGGGTCAGTTCCAGGTCAGAATGGGCACTAGATTTAGACTCTCCCTCAAAAAAAAAAAAAAAAAGGAGGAGGAGGAAGAGAAGTAGAAGAGGGAGGGAAGGAAGGAGGGAAGGAAGAAAGGAATGGAGGAAGGAGGAAGGAAGAGAAGGAGGAAGAGAAAGAGGAAGGGAGGGAGGGATGGTGGGAGGGAAGGAAGAAAGGAAGGAAAGAAGGAAGGAAGGAAGGAAGGGAAGAAAAAAAGAAAATTCTAAATTCTAATCTTTAATAAGGGTAATGATTTTCTTTTACTAGATGTATCATGTAAACGGACACTTCTTATTACAATAATAATACAATTAGTTCCCACATTTAAAATTAGATGTTTTGGGCTGGAGAGATGGCTCAGCTGTTGAAGGCATTTGCTTTCAAAGGCTGATAGCTTGGGTTTGTTTTTCCAGTACCCATGTAAAGCCAGAAGCACAAGGTGGCACATGAGTCTTTGTCATTCTCTCTTCTCTCTGTTTTTCTCACATACAGACAGAAGTGAAATAATTTTACATTAGTTATCATGTTGATTACTCAAATCCAGCAAAGTTAACCAAACTTTCTCTATTATTCTTAAATTTACTTCTCTCCCTGGGTTCCATTCTAGAGGAATTCTTCAGCTAGCACTGCCCATCTAAGCTAAAAACTGTAAGATCGTCTGTTATTTCTCCAAGTCTCAAAATCTTAAGCTTCTCTAGTTTGTGTGGCTTGCTGGGTTGCTTTTAGAACACTACGAAATTTGTCCTGGATTGCCTGGGAAAAGCAGTGAATGCAAGCTTTATTATAGATTTAATGATGGAAGCATATGCCATGTTTGGAATTATGATGCGACTTGGGTTTCTTAAAGGCTGGGAGTCATTATTAAAACTGCTTAGAAAGCTCAAAAGAAATACTAATATCTTGATCCCATCCCTGCAATTTCTGAATTATGTGACCTGGGTGTAAGGTAGTAAAGGACATTTTTAAACAGCTCCTTAGCTGATTTTAATGTTTTGAACCTGGTCCCCTATTTTATTTTTGTCTTACGTAGAAGAGTGTGAATTCCTGGGTTATGATATGGTACACATGTGAGGGAGTAACATTGAGAAAATGTCAGATGGGTTCACTGCATCAATGTGTCCTGTGGCTTGCTCTTCTTTTTAATCTCAGTGAAATCAGTGAAGTGTCATTTACTTGGAGGGAAGGCTGCATGTTGCTTGAGATGATGTTATAATTCCACCAACAATTCTTGCACAAGTCAGGAGACATGTGGGAGCCCCTCGATACCTTAGCATAGTTACCTTGAAACTGTCACATTTCTGCTTTAATAGAGATCTTTTTAATCTTTTTAATCTATGAAACTTCAGCACATCGTTGTATGCCTGGTCCAAAATTATTGCCAAATAAATATTGAACAATGAGCAAGTTTTCTGCATTATTTATGAATGGGCCTTAGTTTGGTCTTTATTATGAAAAATAAAAGGTTTCTCATAAATACTGACTCTACATTTTTAAAATCACCTTCTTAAGAGTCAACAGGCTGATGCAAAGACTGGGCTCTGTCCTTTTAAGAGACAGGACTCAGCTAGAGGTCCATTTAGTACTTTCTTCATGCTGCTAAAGATGCTTATGAAGTCAGTAGTGTGAAAGGTGACATCAATGATAATAATTGTACTGTGAATTCTTAGAGGGAATGCCTTGGCAGAGCGTTATAAGTTGGCTTTCTAAGAGCTATTATCCAAGGGTCACTTCTGCCCTCGGGGAGAGAGCCTTGTGATGTTAGAATGTGAAGGTCATCCAACATTACCAGCTCACTTGAGGACAAGTCTTTAGAGTAGCCTGGTCATTCCCTTATCAGTATATCATGGAAGAGTCATATCCAACTTATCTGCAAACTGAGCTGCCTATATCTGCTCTATTTCCCTTCAGTCCTCTCTGACCATTTTCTCCTCACTCCATCCATTATGTGGATGAACGTTACCACACATATCTAGAACCCATGGTGGCATTCTTAAGAGGGTCATTATTCCACACTTTGGCTGTTTACCCTCTGGAGTCTACAGCTATCATTTGGGAATCTGAGTGTCAGTCACATTCTTTGAAGGCTTTGGGGATATTGATACCAGCTATCATTTTCCTCCACCACAACTGCTAACTACAAATCCTATGTTTCCATCTTGGGTTTCAGATAGTTGGTGGTCCCATATTCCTGTTCCAAAAACTGCCTTGTAATCCTACTAAACTTATTCTTTGACATAATTTTGAATTTCTCTCACCATTCACTTCCTACATGGTTTCCTCCTGTGTATAAAACTAGTTTTGTGTTATATCATTTCAACAACTGTTATATTTTCACACTCAATTTCTTCAAGATCATAGCTTTTATTTAAAAAAAACAAGTCATTTTAAATGGTATATTTATTTAGATCTATACTTGCTGAGAAAATAGCTACTGGCCACATACTCTGTTGGACACATGCAATGTGACTAATCAGAAATGCAATGTGCAATACATATGAAATCTATACCAGAATCTCATTACTCTGTAAGAAAGGAATGTGAAGTCTCACTAGGACTGTTTTATATTGATTTCTTGATAATTGAGCTAAACAGAATATGCTGTTAAATACCCAGAAGTACCCCCAAAGAATCTAAATTAACATATCACAGAGATAATTGCAGACTAATGTTCATTACACCAATTGCCACAATGGCTAAATTATAGAACCCACCTAGGTATCCATCAACAGAGAAATGGATAAAGAAAATGCACCTCATATACTCAGTTCAATTTTTACAGCCATATATAAGAATGAACTTATGTCATTATTTGCAAAATGAATGCAATTTAATCATATTAAGGCTGCACCAATTACCATATTAAGCGAATTAAGTCAGTCTTAGAAAAAAAGTTATTTACTTTTTCTCATTTATGGGTCCTAAATTTAATAGATAAATAAAAATCATACATGGCAAGTTACCTTCATGTTATTGGGAATAAATACCTAGCCAGAAGTTGTTTATGGAGGCAAGGATTAAGTTTGGCTTTCAATTTTGAGGAGAAGTTTTATCATGGTGGTGAAGCATATCAGAGCTGGCATGTTGGGCATCACATCTTGTTATGGCATCAGAGAAGCATGACAGACTCTAGCTCTGAACTTCCAGGGGCTGGCCTATTACACCTCAGGGTCCACCCTGACTTACTTACTTACTTACTTACACCTCCTCTAGCAAGACTCCAACTTCCAAAGGCTCCACAACCTTCCGAAATTGTCACCCACTGTGGCCCAAGTATTCTAAACACAAGAGGCCCTGGGGGTCACTATCCATTCCTATCACCACAATATAGATGACATGTAAGTAAAAGGGAAACCTTCTCGAATAACAGAGGGTTCAAATGGGAGGGAAGAGAGTGGGCTATGAGAAAAATTGTTCTCCAAGCACACTGTATGTTTTCATAAAAATTGCCTTATTTAACTCAATCTGATAAGAATGTATATGCTTTTAAAATTAATTTCTTCCTTTGCTCTTTGTCCAGTTTCCATGGTATGTAAGGGCTGGGGAGATTACTGTGGTTAAAGATGCTTCTTATAAAGCCTGACATCCTGGGTTCAATTCCCCAGTGCCCATGGAAAGCCAGGTGCACAAAGTAGCACATGCATCTGGAGTTCATTTGCAGTGGCAGAAGACCATGGCATATAAATTCTTATTCTCTCTCTCTAATAAATAAATATTTTGTTTTAAAATATTAATGATATAATTAAACATATACACCTTTATATCTGTCACTGGCATTTTTAAATTATTTGTGTATCTACCAGTTACCATCTCATTGTTGGGACATAATACCCAATTGGAAGCAGCTCATGGAAGCAAATGGTCTAATTTTGGCTTACGGTTTTGAGGGGAAATTTTATCAGAGCAGGGAACACATGACAGGAGCAGCCAGATGGCACCACATTACATTTTCATATTGGCAGGTAGGGGAGTAAGCGAATGTTAACTGGAGGTGGACTGCAAAACTTAAATTCCACCACAGTGACACACTTCCTCCACAAAGGCTCCACCTACCCAAAATCTCTACAGTTTTCCAGAATAGGAGCCCCAGCTGGAGACTAAGCAGTCAGACACAGGACACTATGAAGGTCCTTTTGCATTCAAACCACCACCGTGTGTGTGTGTGTGTGTGTGTGTGTGTGTGTGTGTGTGTGTGTGTGTTCCTAATGTTTATGGGCTTGTGTGTAGGGACTCACCCAAGCCACACTGCATATGTGAGGGTCGAGGACCAACTCACTGCTTTGCTTTGCTCTTTCCACCTGCCTTTTGGAGAAAGGGTTTCTTATTCATAATTTTTAAAATTTATATTTCCTTATTTGTGTGTATGTATGTGGGATGTTTTTGTGTATGTGTACATACATGCCATGTTGTTTGTGTGGGAGTCAGGGAACAACCTCAGAGCCCTCATCTTCTCCTTCCAAAATGTTTAAGACAGGGTCTCATTTTGTACTGCTGGAGAGACCAGCTAGTGCTGGTGAGCTTCAGGATTCACCTTTTTTCACTAATGTATGAAGCATTTTCCCTTTGGCTTTATTGTGGGCTGCTGGGGATCCAAACTCCAGTCAGCAGTCATGCAGAACAAGGACCTTTAAATACTGAGCTATCTCTAAAGATCCATGATTTTTTATACCATTCAATTTATGCTAGGGAGTCCTGAGTTTCATATTTGTGTATTTGGTGTACAGAGCACACCAAAAGTCTCTCAAATAGCTTTGCCTGCCCCCTTTAATACAAGTTGCTCTTGTCCTTGGTTGGAGAATCAGTTTTATTTTACAGATGGCAGAGAAAATGGAAGATAGCCTAGATCCATCAATAACACAAGAAGTTAACTTACTGCCCAACATGAGACTTGATCTCCAAGAGAAGGTTTCATTTTTGCTATAGCTAATTTGTCTTTCTCTATTCATTAAAATTAACCTTAAGAAGATAGCATCATCTTGAGAAGTGATGAAATTGCTTGCCTTCACTTTTGAGCTTATTAATATCTTTATTATTATGATTAAGTGAAAGTCATCTTTGCTCTTAAGAAAGAAGATGTTCAATGGCATAAATTTAGTTTCTAAGCTTCCTTGGTCTGTAGTAAAATGAAAAGTCCATGTTCCCTGCATTTTTGTGCATATGATTTAAAAATATTTGATGTTAGCAATGATAAAGAAAAATGGGATAGTGTTGTTGAGGAAATCTTCGGGTTAGTAGATCAAGGGGTTGGGCATAAAGTGAATACTGATGTCTGTATGTCCACAGGTCAGGCTACCAACATTTGCTTTAATGTGAGAGTTGAATGTTTATTTTTTTAATTTAAAAATATTTTATTTATTCATTTTCAAGCAGAGATAGAAAGAGAGAAACAGAGAGAGAGAGAGAGAGAGAGAGAGAGAGAGAGAGAGAGAGAGAGAGAGCGAGAGAGCAAGCAAGCACCAGGGCCACCACCTTGTGGGTCTGGCTTATATGGGTCCTGGGGAATTGAACCCGTGGCCTTAGGCACTGGAGGCAAGTGCCTTAACCGCTGAGCCATCTCTCCAGCCCAAGAGTTGAATGTTTTTGTATTTAAGACTTACCCATTTCACACCATTGTCTTAAAATCTATTCCTTCCATCGGGTTTGACCACATTTTCTGGACACTTCGTTGAAGTTATTGCAACCCTCAGGGTACCTGTAATTCTTGATTTTAGAAAGGTGTTGGAAAGTGGGGATTGGTCTCCAGTGTAGTGGTAAAGTGAACGTAGGTGTGGAAAGGGCAGCAGGCTCCCACAAGGTCAATGAGCATCTGAGCTGAGGACGTTCTGGCAAGGGAATGGGGATTTATAACAGCTGTGATTGCGTGGATTCCTTATCACTGTCATCACTCACAAGTCAACTTTCATCTGTGTGAAGCTGCAAGTCCACATGGTAGATATTCCATAGCATATGGACAACAGAAACAACTTTAATGAATAGAGTTCTTGCACAGAAGATTGGACTTTTTAATACAGATATTTAAAATTAACGCAAGGAAAAAATAAGTCACTGCATTAATAGTACATGGAGTGAATTTAATACATTCCATTAATTTCAATGTGTATGTATGCACAACATACACATGTATACATAAAATTTTCACATATATGAATTATATGTACATATATATTATGCATATACATATATGAATATATATCCCAGTAACAAGGGGAATCTTTTGTTCTGGAAAGATAGAATAGAAAGGCAGTAATAAATAATGTCTGTGATTATCACCTAATTTGTGTGGAGAAACATAACAAAAATAACTAAAATTATTGTGTGTGTGTGCGTGTGTGCACAATACAAAATGGTTTTATATTTAATGGTAATGTAAGCATAAGATTTTCTCTGGATTCTACTAATTTAAATTTGTCTCTGTGACATTTTCCCAATGACCTACTATTATTTTATTCCCACGTAGTTGATAATACTCTGTGAATATTATGATCCCTGTAAAATCTTCAGATATTTTATGCATTGCCACTTTTAAAAGTAATTGTGAACTTACTTAAATTGACTCAGCATTTGAAACAAGGGACAGCTCTGATAAGCAAGTTAAATTGGATTTTAGAGTTGGAAAGCCTGAGGGCTTAACATTACCATTATTTCTAAGCTACAAACCTGAAGTCTGAATCTAATACATTTTTCATATAAATTCCCAGGATTTTTAAAATTTTAATTTTATGCAAAATTTAAATATCCTGGTATTTTAATGACATTCAGGATTCATGAAAAGATAACCTGAAAAGCTCTTTGTACACATGAAAACTACTGACCAGGCATGAATGGAAGATGGTGCATGGCCCCTAGTTCCTCAATGAAGACTAAGGCATCATTCACTCTCAAAATCACCTTATGGTTTATATATGTATGTATGTATGCATGTATGTATGTATGTATGTCCAATTCACAACCAAGACTATGGAATCAAGATTATTTTACAAGCTTCCTATGTAATTTTAATATGCAATCACATATAGGAATCATTAATCTAGGCCATTGTTCCTTAGCCAATTTTCCCTTGTTAAAATGCAGGGTCAGGTCGGTCGAATTTTTCATAGAATATTCAATATAAAATATTTAATACATATTTGTATACCTAGATATATTGTGCATTTAAGAAAATCTTCCAGATGATTCAGATATTGTCAGATTCTAGACCCTCACTCATAATATAGAAACCTTCAAAATAAGACAGCTTTTAAGCCTAAATATTTTCTACACATCAGCAGAGACTTCCACTGTGGACATTTAATGTCTTTATACAAACTCTCACCTCTCTCTTCTCCTACTAATTTCGAGAAAATAGTCACCTTAATCAACTTTTTACATCTACCTACGTATCATTTCTTTTTCCTAAATCCAATTAAAACTCCATGTGTGCCAGGTTGGAGAGATTGCTCAGTGGTTAAAGGTTCTTGCCTGCAAAAACTGCTCATCTGGGTTTGATTCCCCAGTACCCTGGTAAAGCCAGAGGCACAAAATGGTCCATGCATGTGGAGTTTTTTTTTCCTTCTTTTTTCTTTTTCTTTCTTTTTTTTTTTTTGCAGTGGCAAGAGGTCCTGTACCACTCATTCCATCTCTGTATACTCCTCTCTCTTTCTCTCTCTTAAATAAATAAAAATATCAAAAAATTAAAAGCTAAAAACTCCATGTGTGACTGAAAAAAAATGCTCTCCCTGTAACTGAATTGCTCAACTAAATAAGGGTAAATGACAACCATCCTCACAGCTTGGAAATTTATGACACCAGGCCTCCAAAAAAGAGATTAAATTGTGGGATCAATTTTATAAGTAGTAGTCTCATAGTTCATGGGGACTTTATCCAATGAGTTATTTCATTCATAGATTCAGTCAGTCATGCATTTTGGTCAAAAATATTTGTAGCCATCCATCTGCCTGCTAGCATTTGTAAGTCAAAATGAATGCAACATACTTTTTAGAGGAGCTCACACTGTATTCTAAAATTCTCCTTGGGCTACAGAGGGGCTACAGAGGGGCTACAGAGAAAGCAATTTAATAAATAAAAATGTTTAAAAGTTTTAACTTTGTTCTGGAGAGGTGGCCTCATGGTTAAGTCACTTTCCTGTAGAGAAGAACGGCCTGAATTCAATTCCCTAGTATCCATGTAAAGCCAGATGCCCAAGGTGGCACATGCATGTGGAGCTCGTTTGCAGTGTCTGGAGGTTCTGGTTTGCCCAGTCTCCCTCTCCCCCCCCCCTCTCTCCTAAATAAAGAAATTTTAAAAATTAAACTTTTCCTAGCTTTTCTCAAACTTGGCTTTATTGTTCTATAAATTGTGTTCCCTTAACAATACTTGAGATTTTTTCAGGCCAATTTTAAGAAAACAGAACAGTTGTAAATAGTGGTTTGAGGGCAGTCTGGCTGGGACATCTGTCTCCCCATTGACTGCCATGCTTGATTTGGTGGAGCCAGCTGACTAATTTTTGCCCTCACCACTCCATCCATGTGTATCCCTGCTAAACCTGAATTCTCTGTTGGTCAAGGTCCAACATATGAGTAGGGCATATGAGTAGCTGTGCTCCTGCTCTAACCTTGAGACAAGCTCTGAAAGGGTTATATCGGAGCATGCAGTAACAATTACTTCTGGTTGCTGAAACAAAACACTTGAACAGAAGAAGCTTAGGGAAGGAAAGAGTTCATTTCTGGAATCCGGTTTGGAAGGAATGTTAGATCATGGCAGGAGTAGGAAACCTAGGTCACATCTCCATAAGAGAGGGAGGAAGGCTAGAGATTTCCAGTCTGGACACTCAGTCAGGCAGGACTGATAAATCTCAAGGCTTGTCTCAGTGACATACCTCTTGAATTTGTTTATGAAATAATTACAGATTTTTAAAATGTAATGTTTTTCTTATCTTTCAAGGAGAGTAACAGGAAAACATATACCTCTCAAACTGAAGGATTTTGGAATTAATGAAGCATAAGTCAGCTACCCTCATTACAAACACCCTGTGAGATATCACTGAATTCATATCGTCATAGATATTCATTTCTTTTCACAAATTAACATTTGAGCCAGAAGTAGTTAAAGTTGCTGCCTCCACTAGAACTTCCCTTTTCCATAGTTGGTCTTTTTGGGGACTTAATGGTTTGGGCCTAGGAATTATGAGAAAGAGGACAGTCTGATAATCCTTCAATTTGGATGAAACTGAATTGGGAAATTTTCAGTAAAAGAAGTAACAGATGGCAAACTCTTTAAATGGAAAGAATGTAAGAATATTAAATTTGTTTAGTAAAGGCCTGTGTGAAAATGTATATAAAAAAACCTTAATGGAGCCTAAAACAAAAGCAATAATAAATTAAAGTAGTCCTGACAATCAGAAGCTCATTGTAATGAAAAATGACTGTAGTTTACACCAAAGCAGTAAGTCATGTAGAAGAAAGATGAATGTTGAATACAAGTAACTAATAGACTTTTGTATTATTTCATAATCCAATTAATGAAATTAAGTGAATCATACAGACATGCTGAAAAATATTGGAATTTCTTGCTGATGTGACAGTAAATTGGCATATGGAGAAGTCTCGCATAAATGCAAAGCCCTGAAATCAGAACCCAAGTGATGACTCATCAAATCTTATTGTCAATTCAAAGGGTGCTTAATATTAAGTGTTACAGCGGGGACCTTGAAGTGCTCTGTAATCTCATGTAGGAAAGACACCCTCCAGTCTTCTCCCATGTGACAAGAAGTTAAAAGACGTACTTGAAATTCAGAGATGATTATTTAAAACTCTCCAGACAGATATGGCAAACTTGGGATCAAATGAGGAAGCCTTCAAATACTGATTCAGATATTTGATAAAGTACTGAAGGTGTTCCGGGAACTTTTTATTAATCAGACATTTTCTGATTTTTCCTGAGTTTTCTGAGGTTTGTAATACTTATTATGATTTAGTCCCAATCTGTTGCCATAGTTCCTCACAATACAAATAATAACATATGCTGTTACCTCTGGGGCTTTTATAATGTTGATTTTTTTCTAAAGAGTCACCTTGAATGTGGAATAAGCCCAGTATTTGCAAATATGGTTCTGCAATTGCTTTTATCTTTCTTTTTTGGCTTTACTGAGCATATCAGGAACAAGAATTCAATGAAAATACTTCAATCTATTAAAAATCCACTTAAAAATTGTACATATTTCCAAATGTAAGATTTTCCCAATGTATATGACAAAAGCCGACATTAATTAAACTCATTTCCATTGGGTAGATGTTTATGTATTATTTTGGGCGTGTGGTGGGGAGACTTCTTAAATAGTCAACTGTTGTTTTATTTTTTTTTCCCGAATGTGCAGCAAATCATTTTTTTAATTATTATTCAAATATTCTAGAACAGCAGCTATAAAACAGAAGCCTGGATGTAAAAGGCTCAACAGCATTTCCTTGACCCATCTTTACAGACAGGCTTTGGAAGAAGTAAATAAACAAATCTCTGATCAATAGACATATTTATTTACAGTCATAATGGAAGAGACAGGTATTTATGGAGAGCATAATGGGAGAATAAAATGCTTTGTATTAAGTCTT
>PVHP010018829.1:20028-32726 GCA_004024765.1 Zapus hudsonius
TCTCTCTCTCTCTCTCTCTCTCTCTCTATATATATATATATATATATATATATATATATATATATATATATATATATATATATATATCTCACTCTGACTATTTCTTTCACTACATCTTTTCTTATGAGATTTTAATGTGATGTGCTCTTTAAAAATGTCTATCTATTGTTCCTTTTTTATTGAGAGCTTTATTTTTAAGAATTTATTTTTTATTTCTTTATTATCCATAATTAGATACATTGAATGAGAAAATAATGAGTTGGTATCCCCATTTCCCCAATTTACCTCTTCCCTGTCCCCAATCAGCTGGATATCCTCCTCCATGGGCAGTCTGGATCAGTCCATGGGGTAGGGGGTTATGGACAGCATAGGAGTCAGCCTGGTTCCACCTCCCTTTGTATGTTGTTACTGAGGGGGACCATGTCTCTGGACATTCTCCTCCACCATGGCTCTTACAATCTTTCCACCCCTCTTCTGCTCAGATCCCTGAGTCATGGTGGGTGAGTATTAAGGCTGCTTTATTATTCCTTATGAAGGAGGCTTGAGTGGGTTAAGTAATGCCTAGTACATATTGATTTTACCCACTGTCAATTGACACTTCAATTAATAAGTTTCAATCCTGCATAAAATTAATTTCCATACAACTCAGTATTTGTCTCAAACTAATTGTGAGGAAATAACATGTGAAGAAACTTGACCAGTAATTGAATCACTAGCCACAGAAGGTTCCTCATTGTACTGTGACAAGAGAAATCATTAACTTTGTGCTTCTGGAAGAAATTGCATAGCTAACAACTTGCTGAAACAGCCCTTTGAAAAGTACCACAGTCATTCCTCACCTTCATAATTGATAATATATCCTATAAAATGATTTCATTTAAGGACAGGCAAATAAAGGATACTATGTGGAAGGATGTAACAAATTTGAAAAAGGGAAGAAATCTCAAGCAGAGAAGCACCCTGAGATGATAATAGTTAGAGCCAAGCCCATTAATATGCAATCTACTGGTCATCCTGTACAGGGCAAGGTCCTAACAGTCATCCTGCCTGAGCTAAATACCAGATTCCTCATTCCCTAGCTCTTTAACCTGAATAACCCTTTGGACCTTCTGTGGTAAGGTTCTCAACAAAAAGTGTAGATAAATATAATCTTCAATTGGGAAGTGGAGTCAGAGTTCAAGGCCAGCTTTGAGTTTAAGGCCACCTTGGGCTAATGAGATCCTGTCTCCCATAAAATAAAACCACTAATACTATTTACCTTACACATTTATTTTAAAAAACATAGTTCCAGAATTTTGCATACAATAGCTCCTTATTATTTTTCAAATATGAGTTAGATATTACTGTTATTTTAACTGTTTTCCCTTGGCATTGTAGATTCAACACAGGGTTTTTGCCTGCTGTGCAAGTATCCTATCACTGAGGTATACTCTCCGCATCTTTCATTTGTAATTAATGTTAAAATTAAAAATGATTTAACTGTGTCAGACAATTCCAAAAAGTAAAAATGCACCATGTTAAGGTCCAGAATATAAAGTTCTGTAACAGAGGTCCAAAAACAGCTTCTTTTGGAGTCAGGTGGTGGGGTGAGGCTGAGAAAAACTGAGAGCAAGCCCACAGTGTTTGAGCAAGAACGCACAGGAGTTGGTCAAGTTCCAAAGAAGAGATAGAAAGACAGATCAACAAGCAACTGGATCAAAGCAGGGGCTTCTGTGGTTTCACAACTTTATCTTATTAAGAAGATAAATATTTCTCCCACTGCCTCAGCGTATCTGTAGGTACCAGGTGGTTTCTTGGTCAGAAGATCCAGAGGCTCAGGTGGATAAACTCTTAGAAAAAGGGGGCCATCGTCATATGTTTTGGTTAGTTTAGAATAGCCTGTCTCCACCCAGGACCAGAGTTAAAATTTATATTCTGTATTTTGATAAGTAGAAAACAACTTGCCCTCAACAAAGCTCTGATATCTCTACCTTCCGCCCTCTACCTGGGAAAGGGGGAAAGTCCAAAACGGATTTTGAGGTAGGGACCTGTCCTTAATACCTTTTAGGCTGCTAAATATCTATTTACTATGTGCTTAGCTGGACTGAACAGAATATGTGTGGCACATCTAATTTCACGTAGCTTGCACCCATGTCTGCATATGCATATGTCTTATGGTGCAACATAAGAAAAGGCAGCAAAACTCCATGGCTGGTCAGATGGAGTCCAAGAGCCTTGGAGTCTTTCATGTCCCTTGCAGTCACAGGAAGTTTTTTATCAACTTGTTCACTCAGAGGTGCCCATGGTTAGAAGATGCCTCCCTAAATTCTCCTGTCTCTGGTTCTTGACAAATCTCCATGACATTCATAATTTTAAGTTATGGGGTTAAATTAAACCTAAATGACGTTGTAAGTTAAAACATACATTTTGCTCTGATGGTCTGGTCACAAACTTCTATAATAAGATTTTACTAAGTTTGTTGCCTGCCTGTTCAGAGTTAGCAATATGCTTAGATGGACAAACATCTCCATAAGTTGGACTCATTTTCCTTGAATTCCTTTTCTCTACTTATTGGACCTAGAATTTTGCAGTCTTGTTAGTTCTCTAATGATAGTAATATTTTCTTAGGTAATTTAATAAACTTTTCTATATGCGTTCTCAGTAGGAATTTGGCTTGTTTCTTTGTTTGCTTTGAGACTCTTGCTAGCCCAGGCTGATCTGGAACTCACTCTGTAGTTCCAACTGGACTCAAACTCCTGGCCAGTCCTCCTACTTCAACCTACTGAGTGCTGGGATGAAAGCTATAAGACAACATAACATGACTGGCTAGGAATGAGGCATATATATATATATATATATATATATATATATATATATATTCCTATATATGTATATGAATATGTTTATTATTATTATTTTTTTACTTCCTTTTCCATTACTTGGTTATTTTCTTATCAATATTGGTGTGGTTTTCCCAAACTATTCTTTAGAGATAATAGAACTGTAAATGTAGTTAAGCAAACATTTTTAAAATCATACTCTAAATGTTTATATCTCAGAGTTCATAGGAATTAAAGACTTGAAAAAGTGAAAGTAAAATTGGGGCAAAAACTGCAATGTTTTTACCTAGAACTGAAGTGCAAGCATTCTATTTTCATTGTGGTTGTTTTTATTTATTTATTTATTTTTATCTTGGTGCATACAAAAGCAATTTAAGGGGGAAGGGTTTATTTAATCTTAGTGTGTAATTGCTATCTGTGATATCTGTCATGTTAGAGAAGTCATGTCAGCAGGAACATGAAGCAGTCAGTCAAGTGCTTCTGCAGTCAGGAAGCAGAGAGAATGAATTTGGGTGCTCAGCAGGCAAGGATATGCAGGGAAGGGCACTCCCCACTTCAAGTTCCTAAATTTGAAAATCTCTGACAGATCTGACCCAAGATTTGTTTCCTTGGTAATAATGAATCCTTAAATCCTCTCATTTTGGCAGTTGAGATTAAGGATCACAGTTGGTATTATTGGCTACAAAGTAGTTGCTTGTAGCTGGTACTTTTACCATTTCTTGAACACACATAGTAATAATAATAATAATAATAATAATAATAATAATAATAATAATAATAAATACAATGGACCAGAAGCAGCTCATGTAATAAAAGGTGTGGTGGTTTGAATCAAATGTTCCCCATAAACTCAAGTGTTTTGAATGCTTGGTCCCCATGTGATGACAGTTTAGAAGCTGGCTCCTTTTCTGAGGAAGTGTGCTGTGGGGGCTGGCTTTGGGTTGTTTTAACCCAGCCCCCCCGCAGAGCTCAGCTCACTCTCCTGCTGCTGTTTCACTTGCTTTGGCAGGAGTGGTGCAGCCTCTGCTCATGCCTTCTTTCCCTGCCATCATAAAGATGCTCCTCAAAACTATAAGCCCAAATAAAAGCTTTCCTCTCCTTAGCTGCTTTAGGTCAGGTGCTTTGTTCCAGCAACTTGAAGATAATTGCAACAAAAGGGGTTGCTTTTGGCTTCCAGTTCAAGGAAAAGTTTCCCCATGATGGTGGGGAAAGTGTGGCAGGAGCAGACAGCTGCAGGACATAGAGAGAGTGAGCTAGCTAGGATTGGCAAGAAGGCTGACTCAAAACAACCTCAGGGTGGTTCCCAGTGACAATCTGCCTCCAGCAAGGCTCCATCTCTGTTGGGCCCCAACCTAACTGAGTGACCTTAGGCTAAGTTTTAGAATATGAAATGGGGCCCAAATGGTGGGTCCCAGCACACCTTTGTTCCCAGGAGGCAGGGGTGACAGCTGAAAAGCCTTGATCCTGTTTGTTAATGCTAATAAGTTTTGTTCCTCCTTGCTGAGTTTCCTTTTGAGAGAAATAGGCTGAACAATGCAGCCTTGGGTTATTAAAGGGTTTTGGGTGCGGGAATAAAAATTGAGATTTGCTCAATTTATCTCCTGGTTGCATATGTCAGTTGCCTCACCTCTCCCCATGGAGCCCTGTCTCCTGCTGGCCTGCAAGACTTGGGCTACCCTCAGGGAGGCAGGGGTCTTCCACCTCCCCGACACATCTCCCCAAAAGCTCTGCCAGCTGGGATTAAGAATGAAGTTTAATCACAAACGCATGAGGCTGGAGAGGGAGTTGGCATTCCACATTCAAATGACCACAGGGCATTAATTTTTACTTTGTGAACTTGCAGTGGTATTCATGGTGGTCTCCAACTCCTGGGCCCAACTCCTGCCTCAACCTTCAGATTTCCTAGAATTACAGGAGTAATCACCAGGTTTACATGCAAAGGGCAATAATTGAAATAGCTTGAGTTCTAGCAGGGAAGGGACAAAGCAGATCAGGGAAATATAAGGAACAGTTATTCTATAAGCTAGGGAAGACTGTGCCCAAATGCATTTCCAGAGAAGTAAAATAAAGGGCATTTCTAATGCTCTTTTCGTTATTTTTATTCTACTTTCTCTTTTGCCCACTAATATCATGAGGTTTGAATAACCTTCTATTCTTGTAAATCAAAATGCCATCACTTATGGCACATATACTCATAAGGAAATTTAAAATCACAAGTAGAAAATGACAATGGATGGGGAGAAAAATAGATCTGATAAATTCAGTGAAGCAATTCGGGACTAATCATAGCAAGGCAGGTTTACTGAGGAGACTTCTGCTTTTTTATTGATCGCTGACCTTTTTAATTACTGAAATTAAGTTCACATTACTTGGAAAATCTATTTTGAAAACTTATTTTTCAAGTCTATTATTGAGAGATATATGCATATTGCTAGCATTTGGGGGACAATAGTAAAGATGGACATAGCTTTCAAAGCCAACACAGAATTTAAAAGGGAAGAAAACCAT
This sequence comes from Zapus hudsonius, assembly GCA_004024765.1. Classification (NCBI taxonomy): domain Eukaryota; kingdom Metazoa; phylum Chordata; class Mammalia; order Rodentia; family Dipodidae; genus Zapus; species Zapus hudsonius. The sequence continues at coordinate 25,356 of PVHP010018829.1, forward strand.
TCTGAAAAATCTAACTTTTTTTCATAAATTAGCATACCTATTTCCTGGAATGTCTTCTTGTAACACCCTTTATCAAGCGAAGACCAAGGTAATGTTTAAGGCTGAATCTTCATTGCTCTCCATAATGGGAAATCAGAGACCTGGGAATATGATAATAACAATGAAAGCTGTCAACTAAGGCTCATATACCTGAAAAAATTAGCATCATAGACTTAAATTTTATGCATTTTGGTCTTTCCTCAAGGAAAAAAAATCACCATCTGCTTGTACGCATTCTTAAAAACTTCTTATGAATATGGAAAACAGGAGAACAGAGATCCAATGCTCAGTCCATGTGCTGAAACTTGTGGAAGGACTGAGAGAAGATGAAGGAAGGGGAGGCAGAGAGTCTAAAGGAATCCTGCACATGTTTTGGACTCAGTTTGAGAAAGTATTTTGTGTCTGTGTCATTTATGCACATCACTGCATGAAGGGTTCATCCATCTATGATCAGAGGCTGTAGCCTTCCTCTCACTGTCATTGGCCACATGCACAGTGCAAGATGAATTTCTTCACAATTCTGGAGACACAGCACAGAGCACTAACCACTATACAATCATGGCTACCATCCTGACAACAAATAATTATCTGTCTTGAAAGGAGGAAATTACTTTCATCCTCCTTTATGAGGGGCAACGATATATTAAGAAAAAAGAAAAAACTTGCAGATTTATTTGAAACAATCTCTATGGACCCTAAGCACAGATTTAATATATGATGGGGACTCATGTACCCTTTAATCTGTACCTCTCTTCATAAATTTGAAACATCAGTTTTTAATTTTGTGAATTATTTTTAATGTAGTCATTAATACTGAAAATAAAAATGGGTGTGAATAAGTTTATTACTTTCATATTAATCTTGACAGTTATATATAAGCATCTTACAGGTTCATGGCAGTGTTTGTATTCCATGACCCAGGACTTGGGTTAGCCTGGGGACAGTGAGAGAGATTGAGTATGGCATCTGTGTGGGTGACATCTAGGTCCATGCCAGAGGGGTCCCAGTGTTCATGGGATCTTCTCTTCTGTATTCACATTTTTGTTCTCTTCTCTTCTCTTTTCTCCTTCTCTCTTCCTCTCTCCTCTTCTTCCTGCTCTTTGTCCCCCTCTCTCTCTATCTCTCTTTCTCTCTCTCTCTTCCCTCTTTCTACTTTTCTGATTGTACCCTGACTGCCAATTAGTTATTTCAAAAATAAAATATATTTTGTGTGCAAAAAAATCCCCACTTCTCTAAATTTTAGTTCCTAAGCAGCTAAAATAAGCTTTTAGGAGACGTTTCTATTGAATATCATCAAGATAGGCAGACCATTTTGTAATCAAGATCCATCACAGTGACTTTTAAAAGGATGTAGTGAAGAAATAACTGTCTCATAACACTCACCAAGACCTGAACCATGATGAATTCTGAGTCATTTACCTAGTAGGCATGTCCTATCTGTGACCATAGGGGTCCAGGACAGTTTATGAATATGACCCACCACAAAACAATAGACTTACTTAAAACACTGTGAGATCAAAAAATATCTTTGGTAACTGAATTTCGCTGTTGTCAAATGTGAACTTTGAAGTAAGGGAAATGACATGGTATTACAATGTCAGAAAGGTTAGACACAGTTGTTAGAACCTGTCTAATGGCATACAACTTGTGAAAAGAAGTTAAACTTTTTAAAGAAATCATCTTCCCACTGCAACAGAGGATATAACTGAATATTTTACCCTGCCTTCTATGCACATCATAGCTTAAAGATTAAGCATATCTTAGTACATCAACTACACATTGTGCTTCCATAGCTAGATGACTGATAGATGATTTTAACATTCAGTATCATTGTAAGCATTTCAAAGAATAAGATTATGAACCTGGGAGAGAGTTTGCCTTGACAGTGGTTTGCATGCATGCAGAATAAGATTGCACAAAATAAATATTTTTGCTATTGAGATTTATTTCACCTCCCAATTCATCATCCCAGTGTAGCAAGTATTACGGCCCAAAATATTTCTGTTGCTTATTCTTGTACTACCCATGTGGACCACAAAAAAATCTCACATTCATGATGAATATTTTAATGAGCCTCAGATTCCAATAGTAGAAAATTGATTTCCTCTTCCTGTTCCATAATAACATATAATGCCTAAGGGAATTTCCCTATGTAAAGTGGAGTGTTATGGTTTCAGAAAGTACATGAAGCTACTACTTCATGACTGTATTAAATTCATATAGTTATACATTGTGTTTGCGAAACAAAGAGTGTGTGTCCCTCCTGCAACACACCTGTTAATTGATCAATACAAGGTATTGAATGTAACATTTAGCAATGGTCTAAGGGATTTATTTTTGGTTACTCCATGTGTCACAAAAATAAAACATATGCTTGCTTTTAAAAAAAATTTACGTGGTGTGTGTGTGTGTGTGTGTGTGTGTGTGTGTGTGTGTGCGTGCGCATGTGTGTGTCTTGGTCTCTTGCCACTGAAAAAGAATGCCATTCCTGGTTTATGTGAATGACTAGAGAGTTCAACCCAGTCTGTCAGGCTTTATAAGCATCTACCTTTAACCACTGAGCAATCTATCCAACCCCTCCATTTACTTTTCTGTTAGAAAAAAAAAATGGATTGTTTAACTATGTGAACTTCATTTGTAAATTATACACTGTAATGATCTAAACATATAATGTACACACTTAAAATGACCACCTGTGAGAGAGGGTTTACAGCGTCTGTTACTATAATGAGTTTGCCGCATAAAAATACCAGTCATAAGAGATAAGAACAGTTACTGTTCCTATTTAAAAAATAAATTTGTATTTCAGTTGTTTGATAATAAATTTCTTTATGACAGGAAGTCTGTGTGAAGTGTGTCTGAATGAAGTAACATGTGTCTGTCCCATCTAAAAGTGAAAGAGGAGGAACTATGGACTGAACTTGGCATTCTCCTCTTCTGCCAGGGAGGATGTGCCCTTCTTTAATACCGTCATGCGTGGTGAGTTGAACTCCATCATTATATGTGTCTGTGTCATAAGACTTATATTGCTGCTGTGCATATGATTGAAAAAGTGGAAAAATGAAAATTTAAGAAAATGTAAAGAAATAAATGTTTCTACATAGCAAAGCTTTGTGTTTCTTATTCATTCATCCAATCAATCATTCGTATGCATACTATTCCAACTCCATCTCATGGGACATGTTTATATTTTGTGAAACCTTAATGATATGGGGTGATATTAGATGAAGGATTTAGTTTACTACTTTTTACATATTTTTATTTATTTATTTGTAAGGAAAGAGAGAGAGAAAGAGGAAGAGGCGAGGGGCCAGAGTGTGGACATGTCTGTGACTTCTTGTTGCTATAAACAAATTCCAAACACATAAGCCACTTTGCGTATATGGCTTTATATGGGTCCTAGGGAATCAAATCCTTGATGGCAGTCTTTGTAAGCAAGTGCCTTTAACAACTGAGTAATAATCTCTCCAGCACAAGGTTACTATTTTTTTAAAATATTTATTATCCATAATGAGTTACATTATTTAGTGGGCAAACCATGCGTTGTTATCCCGAATTCCCCAATTCCCCCCTCCCCATCCCTGATCAGTTGTATATCCTCCTTCGTGGGCTGTCTGTATTAGTCCTTGTGGCAAGGGATCCTGTATATCTTAGTAATTTTTTAATGAAAACACAAATACGAAATTTAGTGATCGATGTTGAGTGAATTAACAGTGTCAACTCCATTGTTCAGGTCCCCAACACACCCACCCCGGCCACACTCACTATGTAACAAACTATTTCAATTTAGTAACTTAAAAGAACAAGCTGATTTGATTTTCAAATTTCCAGATCAACTATGAGAGTCCAGCTATTTCATCTCTGAAGCATATAGTAACAGCTAGTTGGGTGGAAACATGTCAGGTTATTACAAGAGAAGATAAGCCATAAGGGGCTCTGCTGACAATCTCACAAAGTTTAACAAAATTTTGAAGGCATGAAACACAAAGAAACAAGAAACTTACACATAGATTCAAAAGCCAGAGACAGTGGAGGTGTAAGTAGTGCATCTGACATTTCAGTTTTCCCACAAAAGTAAAGCTGTCTTAAGCTGCATAATGCCAAGGGATGAAAATATGGGCACAACACCACTTATAACAGAAAAGTACCCAGCAGTCTTATAGTGTGGGGGGCACAAAAATCTGATAGTAGGGAAAAAAAAAAACTTTACTGCTTCTCAGCTAGTACTAGACAGTCCAGAAGCAAAAAGTAGGATGTGTGATGAATTAGGAAGATTGGATATAGATGGGTAGAATATTCAGGGAGGTCTCACAGCAATTCTGCTCGAACTCAAGTATGCTTGGGTTGAATTGAATCTCCCCAAAATACATATTTGGAACCTAAATTGGGCATCTGTGAATGTTTCCTTCTTTATAAGTTGAGCTAAGATGAGGAAATATTAGATCAGAAGGTGCCATCAGTCCAATGGCGGTGTCTTTCTCCAAAGAAGAAGTAGAACACAGAGAAATAATGAGAATGCCATGAGATGATTGGATATACTTGATTTTAATGGATCTGTGAGCCAAGCAATGCTAGTGACTTTTAATAGCCACCAGAAACTAGAGGAAGTATTCAAGCAAGGAAGGATTCTTCTCTGTGGCCTTGGGAAGGAACTGAACACCTTGGTTTCAGACCTTTAGTTTAAGGATCCGGGAAGGAATAATTTTGTATGGTTTTAAATCACCCAGTTTGTGGCTCTCTCTTGCACTAATCCTAGAAAGTTTTAGAAAGTACATATGCAGGCAGCCAAGGAGACATTGTCGGAAGACGAAAGAAGCAGATCTGGGAGTCTTTGACCATAAACTACACAACTGCAAATGTCACATGGGTCAGAACATGTATTTTAAAGAAAGTATAAAATCTTGAAACTTTTAAGAAGAATATTAACAAAAACTATATAAATGGCCAGGAAAAAAATTGAGGATAGTGTTTATATATACAAGACATAAACTCATACATGACAAAATTAAAAGTAAAATCTTAACATTAGAGTCAACTGAAGAGAAAATTAATGTATCATAACAAAGGTCAGTAGAACCTATTCAACCTAAAAATGGAATATTAAAAAATGGAATAATAAGTAAGAAGCTTATGAGGAGGCAAGTGTGGTGACCCATGCTTTTAATCCCAAAGTAGGAGGATCAGTGTGTTGTGGTCATGAGTTTGAGGGCAACTCTGAGAATACAAAGTGAATTGCAGACCAGCCTGGGTTACAGCGAGACCTTACTTTTAAAAAGCAATAAATAAATGAATAAATATATAAAAAAAACCTTATAGGTAAATTAAACATTTACAAGTTATCACAGTGTCAAAATACCAAAGTACTGTACAAGACTTGAGATTTGGTATCGTGGTACATACATTTAATACCAGAACTCAGGAGACTGAAATAGGAATATAGCCAAGAGTTTGAGGTCAGCCTGGGCTACAGAGAGAGAGTTTCAGGTTATCCTGGGCTATAGTGAGAATCTGCTTAAAAGAAAAAAAAAGAGAATGACACAGAAATAATCCTCATAACATAGTGCATTACTCACAAAGTTTTCTAGTGAAATAGAAAATGTAAAATGTAATGTTGCGAAGAGGATTTATCAGGTTGGGTTACACAAGGAAGGCTGGACAGTCTAATACTGGCTGTATGCAGGCTGGAGAGTCTGAGAAGCCAAGAGCTGTTCAGTCCATGAAGCTGGAAGCTTCAGCAGTCCCAAAGTAGATGGGGGGGGGTGAGAAAGATTCCTGGACATCCATTCCCTTCAGTCCACATTGCAAAACTGAATAAGCTGATTGCACACGTCAGTGAAGGGTGGAGACAAACATTTTTCCATACTTGCTTCTCATGAAGAACCTGTGACAGTAATGGTTCACTCCTAAAACTCTATAAGAATATGACAAAAATGTGTTTTTAAAGAATTGATAAAAACTTGAATAAGTACCAAAAGAAAGCATACACACCTTCAATAAATTCACGTGAAAGGCGCCTTTCCTTACTTGTATTCGGAAAGGAATCAATTACAACCCCAACAGGATAACACTAGGAAGATAAGAGGGAAGAAGAGACACAGCCCTGGTACAGATGGGGGAAAATCGGCTACTTGCTCTTGCTGTTACCGCTCTGGAGGGCTCTGCTAGACTCCCATGCAGCCATTCTCATTGTTAGACACTCACCAGAATTGTTGACCACGTGACATGGACAGAGTCATTCACAGCAGTGGTTTTCATGAACCAGACCACTGCAGCCTTGAGTCCATCCACATGAGACCAGAGAGCTGACATTCCAACAGAATTCTAAAGGCCTGCAATAAACCATTGCCAGATGCATGAATTTGAATCTCTCCAATGTGACATTGACTGGATGGTTACAGAAACACATGTATGCTTAATAAATCCATTTATAACTGAACTAAACAAAACTCAGAGACAAGGAGCAAATCAACCATGTTGGGTTGGAGGTTCTTCTTATTCTTCTCAGGATAGATTTCAAAAGTTCTGCTTCAGCTCCCCATTTTAGGGTAGTCATGCAGGAGCTGAGAATCATCCTCTGGGTATTTACAATGCATCAAGGTCAGAAGGGTTACCACCAGCCATAAACCTTTGGCTCAGTACACAATCATGGTAAGCCTGCATGGGGCAGCTTGCTTCCAAATCCAGGAGAAGAGGCTGAGATTTCAGGTCTCTCTCCACACTTGCTTTTGTGTCTTTTCTATTTCCTCTGTTCTTCATTAATTTTTTCTTGATGTGGGTCTCCCTCTAGCCCAGGCTGAACTGGAATTCACTTTGTATCCTCAGGGTGGCCTCGAACTCAAGGCTAACCTCCTACCTCTGCCTCCTAAATACTGGGATTAAAGGATATTTTTTGTTTTGTTTTGCTATGTTTTTGCTACAGTGTCATTATTGGTATTTTTATTTTCTACCAGAAATCCTCTTGCTTCCATTTTTGTGTACTTAACTCTTCATTGCTTGAATATAGTCTTTAGTTCAGTATTTTCATTATTTTTCTCTAATTTACTCAAGTATCTATAGATAAGACTGCAAGACAAAACAAACAGCTGAATTTGGACTTTTTGTGGAGAATGAATATAAAATAATTATATAAAAATAAGATTGTGAGAGCCGTGGTGGGGGAGACTGTCCGGAGGCATGACACCCATCAGTAACAACACACTTGGGCCAGGAAGACCGGGATGAGTACTAAGATATACAGGATCCCTTGCCACAAGGACTAATACAGAGAGCCCACGGAGGAGGATATACAACTGATCAGGGATGGGGAGGGGGGGAATTGGGGAATTCGGGATA
>PVHP010018830.1:0-32626 GCA_004024765.1 Zapus hudsonius
CACACACACACACACACAGTTAAATGTATGTTCTACATATAAGAAAAAAACAAGCAGTATTTTTTTTGTCTACGATGGATAAACGTCTTGCTCATCACTTCCCTAGCAGATATTTGCCTTATTTGTTGAAGAGACATTGTGATTCAGATTAAGAGTAGAAGAGCAGAGGAAGCTGGGGAGATGGATCCGTGGGTAAAATGCTTACTGCTCAAGCACAAGCACCTGACCTCAGCACCCACATAAAATCTGGGCACAACTACACATGCCTATAACCCCAGTATTGGGAAGCCAGAGACAATGGGATCTCTGGGCTTTTCAATTTTCTAGTCTAGTCTAAACCAGTGAGTTCCAGGTTCAGTGAAAAACACAGTCAAAACACATATGGTTAAGAGCAATTGAAAATGACATCTGACACTAATCTTGGGTCTCCACGTGCATGTGTACACACATGTGCAATATACATACATATACCCACACAAAGAGTAGCATGGTGAAGAACAATTTACTCATTAATGTTTTATAATAGGATGCTTATAATAAATGCTTATAATAGTTTCTATCTTTAATTCTTAACATTTTTCTCTTTCTATTCCTTTTCATTTATTTCTCCTGATTACATTATTCAAATGTAAAATTTTGTATTTCAAGACTATGTTGAATTTGGGTGTAGTGGCACATACCTTTAATCCCAACACTTAGGAATTTCAGGTCAGCCTGGGCTAATATGACACCATGCCTCAAAAAAAATTAGAATTTGAACTCAAGATTTCATTGAATTTTAAAAATTTCTTTATAGTTATTTTAGTCGAGTTACTTTACAATGTTTATTACTATGACTATTATCACTATTCCTATCATATTAGTATAGCAATTCCTCTCTTCTTTTCAAATATTCACTTTTGAAATCCCTTTGTAAAATCCCCTGGAGCAGTACGTGTTGAATTTAGTATTTGTTGTAGTAAACCTTCTCATCAGTGTGACAAAAAACTGTACAAAAAGCAGCTGATGGGAGGAATGATTTTACCTTGGCTTCCAGACTTGAGGGGAAGTTCCATCATGGTAGGGGAAACAATGGCATGAGCAGAAGGTCATCACCTCTTGGACAATATCAGGTGGACAACAGCAAAAGGAAAGTGTGCCAAAAACTGGCTAGAGGAAGCTGGCTATAACCCCCATAAACCCGCCCCCAACAACACACCCCTAAAAAGGTTCTAATACCCAAACTGCCATCAGCTAGGCATTAAAAACACAGTATATTTATGGGAGACACCTGAATCCAACGACTATGCATTCAATCCAATTGCTACTATCACAAGTAAAAACAACCAAACAAGTATCCAAAAAATCATTTATCTCCAAAAGTTTTCTTCCTTTGTTTACATTTATATTGCCTGAAGCTATGCTCATATCCATGGCAAAATTTGGTCATAAACTTCACATGTATATTAATCCAAATATTCTATCATTTGAAATAAACAATATATTTAAATGTGTTTTTCTAGTAAATGATTTTCCCTAGGTTAACAAAAGTCATCTTATTGGTGATCTAATATATTCAATTTAGTTTCATAAATATATACACATTTACTCATTCAGGAACAGCAAACTCATTGGTTATAGTAAAATTTTGGTTATATTGGTAGTTTACATAATACCTGTTTATTTAGTTATAGTTTAAGATTATTAACAGGTAACAACATCACCAAACAGAAGTACTGTTTTTATAATCAGCAAGGTCATGTTTTCAAGGGTCACAATAAAATATTCGGGGTCTATATAACTTAAGGCAAATTTTTTTGTAAGAAATTGGGTCTTTATCAAGTATTTCAAACAAAAGAAACTTTCCTCAGTTACGAATGAGCACATAAGAACTCTCAGCTTATGTGGCTGCACCTTCACTAACCACTTCTCAGTTTATTCAGATAATTCGCAAAAAGGGCAGGTGGTTAAAACTGCCTTTATATAACAAAATTAAATATAACTACAATCAAATGGAAGAGAAGGATCATTTCTTTTTTTTGTATGATTTTTTTTCTTGACACAGGCAACTGTATCAAATGCCAGCATATTTTGAAATCAATTAAGGAACACCCAAAGCCAGTATATGACCAGCTATAGCTAAAACACTTGAAAAGGGATTATTCCTTCCATTGTCTTTTGAAAACAATATCTATTCAATTTTACTATCTTACCTTTGCTCAGTCAGTTCTTTCCAAAGACAATATTAAGAAACGTCAGTCACTTCTAGACTATATATTGTCAATAATTATTTGTAAAGGGTGGAATTCTTGAGATTTAATTACACTATTTCTCAGACCCAGGTATTCTAAAGATTTATATTTAACTTGATAACTTTCTGTCTTTAAAGTATGAAGAAGACAAAATATCCTTAATAAAGAGAAAACAGTTAATGTCATTATATCCATGCAGAAAATTACAATGAAATTAAGAATAAGACAGCGAATGGAAAAGACAAAGTACATCTACATCTAGAAATTCCCATATATCCTTAATAACCTAAATAAAATATGCACCATGTTCAATACAATAGGTTTAGTATCCAAATATGACACAAATGTGAAATGACTATCTTTTCTTCTAACATAAACAACTAAATGAGGTTATAACCACTAGGCACAATGTTAACCCAATGGTTTGAGGTGAAAAGTTAAGTTTCATAATCGTTAGTCTAATTCACCCAGCAAAATTCTACATAAAATTTGTATTCATAAGTCTATGCCATTGGAAAAATAATTTTTCTCAAAAAGAATTATAATGATAAATTTCTAAACATATCCCATGTACACATCAACATTCAAAAGTGTCTCTCAAAGGAGACCAGATATATGCAGGTAACAAAAATGTTTTATTTCAAAATTAGTGAAAAATGAATTTTAACATTAACCACAAAAAATATGTGGTTAATATAAATATAATATAATATAAAAATATGTGGAAGTGACATGTGTGCTAATAACTTGAATTTTTCTACAAAAACTCTGGAGGTCGGATAATGTCTTGCATGGAAAAAGAAATCAACTAAAAATATTGAATCTTACCTCACCATTTCAAAGTAGATAATGAGTGTGACTAAAGAGTCATAACAGGCCCTCCTCTGCCTGTCCTCCCCCCAGTCCTGGGATAAATTTAGTCTTATTTCTAAATCTACTCAATGATGGCAGTCTTTCCCTTTAGTATAGATTAGTTTACATTACAGCATAATACAAATTGAGGTATTAGTTTAAAAGTTAAATATTAGATATTTGTTATTAGATACAATAACTTTTATCTTATGTTAGATAAAAGTTAAATACTGGATATTAGATATTAGTGAAAAACTAAAATATTCTAAGTCTCATCTTCTTGACCCTCCTATAATAAATGTCTCTCCCCCCCCTTTGAATACACACAAACAAATGCATTCCTGGTGTATATGGTGAATATAGTTTTAATTTTTGAAAAGCCTCCATACTCTTTTCCATAAGGGCTGCGGTAATTGGAACTCCCAAGAACAGTATGCAAAGGATCTGTTTTCTCCATATCCTCAGAAACATTTATTTTTAATCATTTTTATACTAGCCATTCTTATTAGGGTGAGAAAAATATTATGGTTTGATTTGCACTCTCCTCATGATAGTGATACTGAATATTTTTCATACACCTCTTGGCTATTGCTATGTCTTCTTTTCAGAAATGTTATTTGAGGCCTATTTATGTTTTTATTTGGTTTTTTTGGTATTTTTACTATTTATTATTGAGTTTTTGAAGTTTCATAGGTATCTGGTATGACACCTCTATTTCAGATTTATATATTGCAATTACTTTCTCCCATTATGTGGTCTTTTTCTCCATACTACTATTATTCTTTACTATGCAAGCTTTCATGTCAATTCTAAATTAAATGCTTTTCTTTTTTTTTGTTTTTTTTTTTTTGTTTTGTTTTTCGAGGTAGGGTCTCGCTCTAGCCCAGGCTGACCTGGAATTCACTCTGTAGTCTCAGGCCAGCCTCGAACTCATGGCGATCCTCCTACGTCTACCTCCCAAGTGCTGGGATTAAAGGTGTGCACGAACATGCCCAGTTTAAATGCAATTTAAATGTTAAAAATATGATCAATGGCAGTGTTATTTGGAAAGGTTTCTAGGTAAAAACTATTTTCTAGAAATAAATTCAAGTATTTTTTTAAAATACATTTTAGGCACATTTCACAACCAAGTGCTTATATCACCTTTATTCTTTGACTATCAGTAGCCCCTTGGTTGTGTTCATGCCCTTACCATATAATTTTTTGAACTTTTTTTTCATTTTTTAAAGATTTATTTTTATTAGCACAGAAAGAAAGATAGGTTTCAATATGTTTTATTTCAAACATTTTTCCTTTCTCTCTTCTTTCTCTCTTCGACTTTGTCCTGCATGTCTTTCCCAACAAGAGCCTCCTTTCCACTTTATTACTACCATTTTTCTTCCCCCTCCATTCTTAGCACCTTGTAATCCTCTCTCATGGTTTATATGTTGATTCATAGTCTATACACAGTCTCACATCCCTCTATTTCCTTATATACAAGCAGTAAAAGTGAGAGTAAGATATGAGAAAAATACATTTTAATTTGTCTTTCTGGGATTGGTTTACCCCACTTAGTATAATTTTTTCCAGTTCCATTCATCTTCCCACAAATTTCATAATGTAATTGTTCTTTACAGCTAAATAGAACTCCATTGTGTATATGCACATTGTGTAAATTTTTATTATATAGTCATCTGCTGATGGGTATCTAAGCTGATTCCATTCCCTAACTATTATGAATAGATCTGCAATAAATGAGTGTGCAAGAATCTCAGTAGTAGGCTATGAAGTGCCTTGGGTATACCCAAGAGTGGTATAGATGGGTTATATGATAGTTCCATTTTTAGGTTTCTGTGGAATATCCACACTGACTTCTACAGAGTTGAACCAATTGAAATTCCCACCAAGTACATTGGGTTCCTCTTTCCCTATAAAATCCCCAGCATTTGTTGACATTAGTTTCCTTGATCATAGACATTCTGATTTGGAGGAGATGGTATCTCAAAGTAGTTTTAATTTAAATTCCCTTGATAGCTAAGTATACTTAGTTTTTTTTTTCATCTGTTGGCCATTTGTGTTTCTTCTTAGTGAAGTATATATTCACTTCATTGGCCCATCTACTGGTTGGCAGTTTTGTTTTTGTTTTTGTTTTTTTTTTTTTGAGTTTTTAATTTGTACCATTCTTTATATATTATAGATATTAGTTTTCTGTCTAATGAATAACTGGAATTTTTCTCTCATTCTACATATCTTCCCACTATAAATATAAAACCACAAGAAATAAATTATGTTATTATTTGGTAACTACTTACCCCCAACATGTGAAAACATTCACATCAGCTGGCTTGATATGTCAAAAACGGCACAGTTCAAAAAGCATGCCATGAGGTCCACATTATAATAATATGATTTGAAAGTAACTTACAAGTTCATTCTAAAATGTTCAAATATTTCAAAACCTTTTCCACACTCTGAACCATTCATGATACTAGTTAATAAACTAACACTTTAAATAGAAAAATGTAATTAGTTCACACATGTATACAAATACAACAAAATAGATCTTATTCTAGTTCCTATACCCAAAGATTATGAGGTTATAGACTATATAAATCTTTCAAAAATCTTTTCAATATACACAAAGAAAGTGCAGTACTAATGCTTGTTAGCCCATCAGAGATAAGAACAAAATAAGAAAGAATTTAAGAAGGCAGAATTTTTACAAAGGAAAATGCATTGACTCTCTCCCAAGTGGGTTGATCCTTGACTTACCAAATGAACTTGTAACAGTCTGTACACAAAAATACCACTGAAAGCAATTCACATCTTTTCTGAGAAACTTGAAGTCCAGAAGTTTTTTATTTCTTTTTTGCTTCGGTGACTCTTTAAATAGCCTGTAAACATAAACTGTATCTATATTTTATTTTTGGTTTTTCGAGGTAGGGTCTCGCTCTAGTCCAGGCTGACCTAGAATTCACTCTGTAGTCTCAGGGTGGCCTTGAACTCACGGTGATCCTCCTACCTCTGCCTCCTGAGTGCTGAGATTAAAGGCATGCGCCACCATGCCCAGCTCATAAACTGTATCTATAAACTGGACAGGGTCAATGATTCTGCCATCAACTTTAACACGGTGTGCAAACAGAAGCTACTGTGTTTGCCAGAGAAGTATACATCACTTGTGTAAACTGCCAGGTGAAATAAAATATGCAAGCAGTGCTTTGGAACGTGTCTTGAATTTATAAAACAAATCAAAATCTAAAGATAACAGATTTTAATATTTAAAAACCATGAATTTTCCATACCAACTCTACTTAACTAAAATGAAAGTTATATTAATGATACTACAGATATCCAAATTCTCATTTCGTTAACTTGAAGAAATTTTCTTAAGGAAAAAGAGTTAATACAAAGAATAAAAATCAATAATGTTCATTTGACATTCTCTTCTGGATTTAGATTTTTTTGTCATTCTAAAAAGGGCTGGTCACCATCAGAAATATGTTTGAGCCATAAATTTCTTCATGACTCCCAACTCATACTAAACAAATTAGCTATAACTCAATGAATCAGCAATAGTACACATCCCAAGTTTCTATTCCTTTCTGCCTCAACACAATACTCATCAGAGAAGCAAACTAATAAGTAACATCTAGTTAACAGATTAGGGCTGGATGAAAAGTATATAAATATATCCTCCCATTAAGAGTACAAGTCAGCAGTAATTTTAAGTAGTAAGCAACCAGAGCAGCAAACTTTTCCTGTGAGCAAGAATATTGCTTCGACCACAACAATGTACCTCAAATGACTTCATTGTATTCTAAGTAAAGATAATATAGTTTTTGTTTGATTATTTCCTTTCAAAGCTCTTTTTTTGGGGTATTCATCAGAAGAGGAAAGCTCCAAGGTCACCTGTCAATAACAGAACAAACCCTCAGTAAATCACAATTCTTCACAAATAAATTCCTCATCAGTAATTAAAACCAGGCCTCTCTGGCCCTGTGTTATCAGCTCATCAAATTCATTGCTCATCTAGAATAACAGATCTACATCTGCAGTCATTACAGCACGCCAGGTGGAAGACTAGTATCCATTTTAGAACTTTTCATAATTAAAAGTCAGCAAAAAAAAAAACACTTTTGACCTGATGTCAGAGTTTCTTATCATTCTTTTATTTTCTTTTAATTTAATTTTCTATAAAAGGAATTTTGAACAAACATTTGTGGAACTCAAGTCCTCAGGGGAACAATAATAAATAAAGCTACTATTAATTCATTCCTTTGATTTTTCAGATTATGTTAAAATTATGGAAAAGTTTAAAATGCTTAAGTTATTAATCTTTAAAAAGATATAATCAAGATGAGACAACTGATATACATCCTAAATGCTAAAGTCCATGCACTTGAATGCAAAACAGGCTTTGAGAAGTGGCATAACATGTACTTCAAGACAAATGTTGATAGTAATTGTGATTTTGAACAAATAGACATTGTTAGAGCTTTATGTTTACAAATGAACCAATACTGTGAACAAAAATAAAACTGGCAATTTAAAAGGTATTCCAGTCAACCAAACAAATTTTGGGTGGCTCTATGTGAAGCCCTCTCAATTGAGCTGTACAACTGAGCCTGATTGCAATAATGTGGGCACTAAAGGGTCTCATTACATTAATGTCACAGCGTTAGTGGAATTTGCTCTTGGCATCTATTGAGTTAACTTCTTTATGTCACCATGGCATTGGAGGAAGCACTGTCAAATGCTTTTGTCTTCCAGGTTTTTTTTTCTTTCATTAGCATAAAGATGACACACATATTAGGTTGTGAATGCAGAGATCTTTTGAATAGGGATTCAAAAATGGCAAGATCTAGTCTTTTAATAAATGTTCTAAATTTACCACTCTATTGTTGTGCTCCGACTACTCTGTAGGGCCAAAGTTAGAAACTATTAGAAATAGTAGCCTAAAGTTTTGACTTGCTGGGATATTCTGAGCAAGTTAAATCTGCCTAAGACAGAGATACTAAATCATATGAAGCCTTCATTTAAAAAAAATCATTTCTGCCTTCACTTAGCATTGCACTTAACAGTAATCTAAAAGTAAAGTTCACTTTGCCCACAGAGAAGGATACCCAGCTAATTGGGGACGGGGAGGCGGGAAATCAGGGAATTGGGGATACCACCACATTATTTGCTCAAACAGTGTATCTAATTATGAACAATAAAGATATAATAAAAATAGTAATAATAATAAAAAAGTAAAGTTCAGCTTAGTTCATCCCTCTAATTTAAGAGATCCCAATACAAGGAAACAAACTTGGCCTGAGAGTTATTTTTTGGTTCTGGTGGGCTGGGTGTTGTCACCATGCTGGTCATCTCCCTTTACAGAAATTATGTCCATGATGAAAGAAACAGAGTGTCTCACCTTTCTATGTGGTTTTCATGCTTATATCTGGAAGACAGAAATCAAAGAAACCCTGAACTAATACAGACAAGAAAACTGAGGTGGGCAGTTGCTGAGCTGAAGTGGCCATATTCTCCCAGCCTGAATTACAGAAACTGAAAGAAGTACCTTGAACTTCCCTCCTAGCAGAGGTGACTATTGGTAGCCTCATCTGGCCTGCTTTACTGAGCTCTGTACTTATATTATTTTCTGGCTATCATTACTGAAAGGACTGCAGAAAAATTTAGCTAAAGAATCTATTTTTTTGAAGCCCTCTAAGAGGCAAGACAGAGACAGTATTGTTCTTAACTTTCAGAACTAAACCTTATTTCACCGAGGCAGAAGATGATCAACCAGTATTTGTATAATGAATTAAATGAATAATTTTGAATTTGACCCAGTGGGTACAAAATCATTCACATCTTTGCATGGAAGAAAAGAATAAGGGGTTAAAAAACTACATTCAAAATTATTTAAGTACATATGAAAAAAGCAAAGAAACCACATCTCTATTTATTTATACATGCTATGCTAAAACAGGCCAAAAATATATCAATCAGAATAGAGCAATGCTATTAATTTTTATGGCCTTTTATAATTAACAGTCACAAAATAGGAAAGTTAAGCTTCATAACATCCTGCATGAGGCAGTTAAATATTATTACATTTTACAGAAGGTAAATTCAAGAACAATAGCTGTAAAGTTGGATGTTCACAGTCAAATAAAAAGTTTATGACAAATTTGACAATTCTTAACACGAGCAATTCTACGAGATTAAATGTCCATGAAATGATAGTAAAACTACATTATAATACAATTATTAATAGGACTTAAATTTCTCTATGAAGATACTGTCTTCCCAGGATTGGTTTAAATAGCAATCCACACATAGGTATAGATAATAACTCTACTAACAAAACCCCACAAAAGTATTCTAAATTTAAAATGCAGGAAACCTTGTTATATATTCATGTATTAGAAATTACAGTATTTTATACTGAATTGAAATTATAGTAACAAAATGTTACCACATTTGGAAGAAACTCTGAAGAGTACACTGAAATGATTATCCTGCTAAAATATGATCTCTCTCTCTCTCTCTCGCTCGCTTTCTCTCTCTCTCGCTCGCTCTCTCGCTCTCTAGCTCGCTCGCTCGCTCGCTCACTGTGTGTATAGAGGGTGAGGGGTGGGGGAGTGGGTGTGTTTCTTTTGTCTAAAGGAAATGACTCAATTTATAGGACTTCTACCAATTAATGTAGAAGACAATTACTAAGTATTAAATTAGAACAAAATAATGCTTAAGTATTATGACATAGAATATGACTACTCCAAATTGTTTTTACTTTTAATTTATTTATTGTGTGTATGTATATGTGTATGGTGTGTGTGTGTGTGTGTGTGTGTGTGTGTGTGTGTGTGTGTGTGTGTGCATACCAGAGCAAGCATGTGTATGGCAGAGGACAAATTTAGAATGTTTATCTTCTCCTTCCACATTCTTTTGAGTCAGGGTTTCTTGTTTTGCCCTTGCTGCCTGTGAGTTTCTGGATTCTCATACACCACTGTGCAATTGACTTTACATGGTTACTGAGGAGGATCAAACTCAAGGTATTACACTTCCAAGAAAGTACCTTTAACTGCTGAGAAATCACCCCAGCCCTCAATTTTTATCCCAAAGCTAAGATGTTTTGTAACATGAAATTTTTGTCTCATTTATATATTGTAAAAAAGGCACAATTCATTATAACAAAGTGTAGTTACCTTTTCCGGTTCTCATTCTATTTATGGACTCTGAAACATAGTTTTAATTTAAAATACAAAATTTTCCTGTCGACCTTAAGTTTGTAGACTCAATACTGTCTTCTACCAGGATAGTAATTGGTAACAAAACCATAAGAAATTATTTTTAGTACTCAAATATTTTAGTATACAGGCAACTTTGCGGCCACATGAGATTTGTATAAGCCTGAAAACTTATGGATGGAAGACATCCACTGAAATGATCCTGGAACCAGTGCCAGACTAAAATGATGCAAGGAATTATGCAAAGGTTATGTGCATTTTCCAGATTATAGAACTAAATTAAAATGGTTTAATATGTATGAAAACACCATGCAGTCCACTTTACTCCTTTTGGGTAAAAGAAACACAAGCATAGGTTAAAATGTGAAATGATGGATTGAGCACTGGGAACTTGTATCCGAGAATGACAAGTTTTAGTGTTCAGATGAGGCACCTTACATTATTTTCTTGTCCCTTGGTTTCTTCATGATTAAAATGGGGCTTGTAACATTAATTCTACCAAAATTCAGAGTCTGGGTGTAATGTTAGAAAGCACATTAATGAGCAAATATCCCCATAGACAATATTAATTTCCAAAGTTCTAGAATTAAATTGTATTAGCAGTTTTAAAATGCATTACAATAAAAGGCTTATTCAAAATTGCATCTAACTTCCCTACAAAAATATAAGGAGAAATATCCCATGTTGTAAAAGTACTTTTGGCATGAATACCAATAAGATCCACTTAGTATGTGGATAACATTGGGGAAAAAATAACCTGTGGTAAGGGAAGATTCAAAGATGGAATCACATCTTTTTTCTTAACTTCTTCCATCAACTATGATGCCATGTTGATGGGCCCCAATATTGTGCAGGTCTTATACAGGTAATTATAGCCATTGTGAGGTAATGAAGGCAATTGTCACTTTGTGTGAAGAAGGCATCAAAACAGGACAGGGAGTAGTTCTAAAGAAGAAGGGGTTCAGTGGAAGGAAGTGGAGGAGAAGAGAAAAAAGTAAGTACCAGGAAGGGATGGGGATCAAAGTACATTATGCAGGCCTGGAGATATGGCTCAGAAGTTAATGTGCTTGCCTGCAAAAACTAAGACCCCAGTTTGATTCCAGTACCCAAATAAAGCCAGATGCACAAAAGGGGTATTCCTTTGCAACTGCGGGGGGGATTCTTTCTCTGACTCTCTCTCTCTCTCTCTCTCTCTCTCTCTCTCTCTCTCTTTCTCTCTCTCTGTTTGTAAATAAAACATATACCATGTATATCTTTGACAATTGCCAATTAAAATTTAAGTATTGAACAAAAAGATTGAATCCCTCAAAATAAACTGGTAGGAAAACAAGAAATTTATAACAATGATGCAAACAAGAAAGTTAGTATTATGCCCCATTTACAGATAAAGAGATATTTAACATGATGAAATGACTCTGGCTTCATATTTGTAAATCTGGAGTCTTGATTTGAACACAGGTCTTCCAATTCTAGTCTGCATTCTGACGGCTTTCTGTTGTGCCATGAAGCATTCCTCATAAGTGCAATAATTATGTTTTGTTTTAATCTATCAGCAAACATGTATGACAAGCACTTACATCTGAAAAATGTAGTGTGTACATGAAAAACAATAGTCATAGTAGTTTAGGAGAAGGTGTCAAAGTAGAAGCATCATCAGGAACAATCATCACCTGATACCACAAATTTCCAGTGAAGTAGAATCTTTGAGACGATCTAATTGAGAATTAACTGAGAGGATATGAAACTCAAGTAAACCTAGTTTCCTAGCTGCTTGCTTGCTTGTTTTCCTCTTGAATCCTTTATTGTGAAAATGTCTTAAGAAACAACTGAATTTATACAATAAGGGCTTAAAATGCATAAGTGTGCGGTTTCAATGTGAAATCCACCCCCAGCCACAAGTGTTTGTGATTAAGCCTCATTATTAATCACAAACTGTTGGAGCCTTTGCTTCTGGTCAGGTATTTGATACAAAAAGTACACTAAACAAAAGATAAATTCAGCTTTCCACACATACGCATACAAAAGAGATTGCACTTATTGCTCTCTCACTTGTTAACATTAGGACCCCAAACAAGTCTTTTGTTCTAGCTAACTGCCAGTTTTATAAAGATTCAGAGAGAGAGATTGATAATAAACATGTTTTAGGGCATAAATTTGTTGATTGGAGTATGCAAAAAAGTAAAAAAAAATTAAAAGTCTTTTATAAACTTTTATATTATATAAAACCAAATCTTAATTAGGTTTAAAAATTTTAGTGTCTTCTATGTATGGGTGCAACATTATCTATAGCAAACATTATTTGCATTTATACATCTTTTTCATTCACTTGGAAAACATTATTAAAATAAATTTCTAGGTTAAATGAAATAAAAGACTCTACAAAAGAAAACTTATTTTCTACTCCTGAGGCTATCATTCCAGCACTTTTCAAATGATTTTATGTTACCAATGGATAAAATATATAGTTTGTTTTATTAGTGAAAAGTATGAATTATGTTGAGGTTGCCTACATTATAAATAAGTAGGAAGAAAAATTATGCAATATTATGTGAACTTGTGTCCTTATATAAAATTCAATTATTTTTTATAATCAGGAACAACTACAAAGGTCTTCTTTGCAGTAAGAAATAGTTGACATGATTGAGATGCATTTAGGATACATATCACCTGCAAATACCTCCCTCAGATTCTTGGTTCTGTGTTCAAAAATAATTTACATAAAGTTTTCTGCATCCTAAAGATTTCCTTCTTCAAGGTTTCAGTGATGAAATTCAAATACCACAAGCAGAAGTTACACCTTGTACTGTTAAAAAAGCTTGTTGACTTTGCCAGTTCTTGAAATGCAAGACTTTGAAACAGGAATTTACCAAAATAAATTCTGAGAATCAGCAAGCTCAAAGAGAATCATCAAGAAAATCATCAAGAAAAGCTATGTGAATAGAAAAATATTTTATCTTCAGAAAAGTTCAGAAAGCTCTATGTTACTTCCCACTTGGATGTGTGAAAACATGATGCACATTAGCATATTATAAGCTAAAATCCCTTAAATACTAGCAAATGAAATAGGGGGAATCAGACATATTGGTGCATGCCTACAGTCCCAGCTACTGTCCTGTAGTCCCAGCTCCTCTGGAGGCTAAAGTGCCAGTACCCAAGAGAACAGAAGTTAGAAACCAACCTGAACAACCAAAGGTGATCCAGTACAAAAAGAAAGTGAAAAGAATGCTTCCATTAGCTGT
This sequence comes from Zapus hudsonius, assembly GCA_004024765.1. NCBI lineage: Eukaryota > Metazoa > Chordata > Mammalia > Rodentia > Dipodidae > Zapus > Zapus hudsonius. Next base: position 13,537 of record PVHP010018830.1, read on the forward strand.
ATTAAAAAGAAATTCAACTGAACTCAAAGTTTCCTAGATTTAGAGTGAAGTTTTTTTCATTTTTTAATGAGGGAGAGAAATTGTTTATAACACATTTTTGGTGGAATCTGTTAAGGGAAATGTATTTAATAGGAGTAGAGCATAGCTCTAACCATCTGTATCCACCAAGATAAGTCACATATTTTTGAGCCTCAACTTTCTTACCAATAAAATGGGTATTATTTCAAGAATCTAGTGAAATAAGGCATATGAACAGATTTTCGAATTATAAAATATTCTTCAAATTCAGAAGGTAGCTACTGAGCTGGGGACAACCCAATTCCACCAACAAGACATTGGATGATGGCTGACATCCTGGCAGGAGGTAAACCACCCCTGGCCTTCACACAGGGCCCAAATGAAACCTACTAGATAGTGACAAGACAAACAGGAGACCAATCACCACAGCAAGTCTGATAACCCATGACATGTCAGTAGATACAGACACCAATGATAGCCAACAAAACCCAGGGCAAAGATCCAGAGATACTTAAGATCTCAACAATAAGGCAGACTTAAAACTCACCCACTACAATTCAGGGAACAGAGTAGAAGACGGGGAGGAAAGAATGTAAGATCCATGGTCAGAGAGCATATCCAGAGACATTGCCCCCTCAGCAACAATGCTCAAAGGGGGTTGAAAAAAGGAAAAAAAATCGTTACCACTGGTGCAATTCATAACCTCCTAACCTATGGACAGATCCAGTATGCGCACAGAGGAAGGACCCAGTGGGTAGTGGACAGAGAGGAGGGAAATGGGGAAAACCTTCACAAGATTTGCTCATACAAATTATATACTTATTCATAATGAAGATATTTAATAAAAACTTCATTTTAAATAATTTTAATTCTTATTATCTTTTATTAACTTGTTTCATTTTTCCTGGGTGGAAGATCATTCCTTCTAACCATATTCTTATCATTTGCTGCTTTAACATTAATCTGAAAAGACTTTCTGAATTTATTTTTACTATTTTAGGGGTGTGTGTGTGTGTGCATGTAGGTACACTTGCTGTATGCATGTACAAGGAGGCCAGAAGATGCCAGGTGTCCTCCTACACAGCCCTTCCATCCTATTTCCTTGAGACAGGGACTCTCGATGAAGCTGTTATTCATCGTGTTTTGGTTCCACTGACTGAAAAGGGAGCCCCAACATTCCTCCTGTTTCTTCCCAACTCAGCACTGGGATTACAGGCATGAATTACTATGCCCAGATCTTTACATGAATGCTGGGGATTTAATTCAGGCCTTCATGCTTGCATAACAAACATTCTTTCCCACCTAGCTTTCTTCACAGACTGTTTATGTTATGTTTAAAATTTACCATGTTGGGATTGCAGACTAAGTATTTTCAAGACTCCAAATTCAATATCCAGCACAAACAACAAATCAATAAGAGCAATAATAATAATAATAAATTTATATTAAATAAACACTGGCAAGGTACAAATATATTTATTTTACTGTCTTAATAAGTCTTTGAACATTATTTTACCAGTTTCCTAGATTGCAAGCCAATTGAAACAATTCTTGCTAAGTACAATAATAGTCTTGGTCCATTCTCTAAAGCATTTTTAGTTAGTTTAAAATATACTTGGAGTAATTGATTTCAAAAATACCCATTAACCATTGAGATCAGGCCTTTTAAATCTGTACTCACCCAAATCCTGGAAAAATGACTCTAGAATTTGTATGAATAACAACTCATCTAAACTACTATTAATTTTAATTTATATATCTTAGCCTCTTTCAACTTCAACTACATGGGGAAAATATAGTTGCTTAAAGACAATAGCAAAGGTATAATTTTATTTTTACTTTCAAAGTAAAGTGAAAATATGTATGCTCAAATATTTATCATTTTATATTAAAATAACTATGAGAAAGAGAACTCCACTCTTCCTGTTCCCTGCAGCACTGATCATGATAGTCAAGCAATGGAAACAACTGAAGTATCACTGAAATGATGGTAGGTAATGAAAAAATGTGGTGTATAAACACAGAGGAACACGAGTCAGCTACAAATACATTGAAATTCTGTCATTTACAGAAACAGATGGAATGGGGATGACTATGTAAATGAAGTAAGTCGGGAATAGAAAACAAGTACTACAAAATTTTACTCATATTGGGGATCTCAAAAAGTTGACCTTATAAAAGTTGAGAATAAACAGAGGTTCCCGGAAGCTGTGGAGGGTAGTATTAAGAGAAGCACAAGTTGGTCCTCAACAGCTCAGCTCTGCACTATTGCATAGTAGTAGCAACATAATGATAATGCACTGCGCATTTCACAAGAACAAAAACAAAGATTATAATTAGCAATGCTAATTATAGAAAAATAATTCAACAAAGGCAAAGAGTAATAATTCAACAAAGGCAAAAAGTAATAATTCAACAGAGTACCAAGACTATTAGAGACATATTCTAGATTCTGAAACTAAATCAAGGAACACAGTAAATGAAGACCCTGCCTTTTTCAAGCTTTTGTTTTGTTACTGGATGTGCATTTCACTTTCACCCAGGGAGCTATGAAGGTAGTTAGAGCTCAGAGTAGAAGAGCTGATTCTCTCATTCTTCAATGTACTTGGCTCCTGCTTTAATCAACATATGCTTTATAGCAGAAACAAAAATCAGCAGCTGCAACAACAATCTCAGCCCACCTCATGCTTGTGCACAGAGGAATGGGGTTAAGGACTTAGAAGCTTGACACACTCTTCACCCTTCCTATCCTCCTCCACAATCCTATTACAACCATGTAGACAGTTCTATTTAAGATAACCCTTCTCCCCAACTTCCTCCACATTTCCCACTGGCAGCTGGCTAGAAATGTAATGACTCTCAGCTGCTATCTTCTGAAGAGGAACTGGAGCAGCTTGTTAAAAGTACCTCCTCCTGCTTCTGAGGAATTGGAATCAGAAGATGAAGTCAATCCCTGACACTCAGATTTATTAGCTATTGTCCTTAGACAAGTTATCTAACTTCTTCAAGCATCAGTCTCCTCAGATACAATATGAGTGTACCAATATATTTTCTGTCAATTCAGAGGACTTTTTAAAAGAATTACCTGAAGCAATAAAAGTATCATGCAAATGTAATCACTTTATTAAGTGTACTACATATCTGTTGCCCAAGCCCTTTTATCACAGATATAGAAAAGATAACTTCAAGTTCACCTATCAAATGATAGCAAGTTTTTGAATAGCCTATTAACTTATTCTCCCCTATGTTCAATAAGGAAACTAGTGCATAAACTTTTTCTAATAGGGAACTTTACTGTATATTGCATATTGGTAAGCACATAAACTGTTTTTACTTGAAAAGCAAATTTTTGACCTTTAAGATCTTTAAATTATTTAATAGTGAATTTAATACTTGATACAAATTGGAGTCCTGGAAACAAAAAAAAAATAAAGCTTTATTTTAATGTTTATATTGATAACTTCCACTAGTAAAAAGCTTTAATAAATCCAATGAGACAAAAATTTAATGACCTCCTAGAGTATACAAAGTATTGTGCATACTAAAAAAAATATTTTCTCTACCACTCTCTTAAATTATGCATTTGTCAATAAATTATATTAATGCCATTTCAAAAGTTGTTATCAGCCAAGCATGGTGGTACATGCCTTTAATCCCAGCATATAGGATGCAGAGGTAGGAAAATCACGATGAGTTAGAGAGCACTCCGAGATTACATAGTGAATTCCACATCACAGTGGGCTAGATCAAGGCCCTACCTCAACCCCCCACAAAAGAAGCTGTTATCAAAAAAAAAAAAAACCCTTCTACATCCCACTGTCACGTTCTGACCACAGTAGTGTTCTAGATATTTCCACAGCCTAAGTCTCATTTTCTTCCTTCTAATATTTATACCAGGAATATTTTCTAAAAGCTTTTTAAAAAATCATGCCATAGGGCTGGAGAGATGGCTCAGCGGTTAAGGCACTTGTCTCCAGTGCCTAAGGCCCCAGGTTCAATTCCCCAGGTCCCACATAAGCCAGACCCACGAGGTGGTGGCCCTGGTGCTCACCCCCCCATCCTTGAAAATGAGTAAATAAAATTTTTAAAAAATTAAAAAAATGCTTTAAAAAAATCATGCCATAGCCTACCCTCCAGGTACTTTTCTGGCTTGTTGCCCATGTATCTAACTATATCTCAAGAAAATATGATTACTCATTCTCTCCAGAACACAAAAGTACTTCCACATATCTGGATTTTCTACAGCTTCTTTTTTTTCCTGCTTAAAATTCTCATTTAAACTTATAAAACAAATCTTTTTCATGGTTCAAGAACAAGTTCTAAAGACATCAGCTCGGTGAATCTATCTCATTCTCTTGTCCTCATTAACTTCATCTGCATTCTCATGACACGTTCTGTATTTTTATATGCTTCTATTACAGAGCTCTGGAGTGAATAATCTTCTTTTGTGCCTACTTAATTCCCTTCTCCCATATCACAGCATATATGTTCCTCTAATATAGAGATACATTTTATTAAACTTATTTTTGTTGCTGTTTTCTGAGATAGTGGCTGACTGTGTATTCCTGGTTGGTCTGGAACTTACTATGTACCCCAGAATAGTTTCAAATTTATGTCATCCTCCTACCTCTGCCTCCCAAATGCTAGCCTTTGTCTTTTTTTTTCATTTTTTATTATTGATATATTTATTATCCATAATTAGATACATTGTTTGAGCAAACCTTATGATGGTACCCCCATTTCCCTCCTCCCTGTCCCCAATCCACTGAGTACCTTCCTCATTGGGAATACTGGATAAGTCCATGGAGTAGGGGTTTATAAATTGTACAAGAGGTAGTCAGTTTCTCCCCCCTCCCCCCACTATGTATGTTGTTGCTGAGGAGTGCAATGTCTATGGATATCATCAGTACTTAGAAATTGAAAATTAGGATAAGACAATAAGATGCAGTTTCTGTCTTCAAGTGGCTTATAATTTAGAAAAAAAAAGAAAAAGAAAAATCCAACAGGCTAAACAACAAAGTTAACTAATGAAAAATTAGAATTACCAATACTTCACGTATGTATATGTTTGTATATGCATGTATGTATATGCACATGTGTACTGTGTGCATCCACATGTGTGCACTGCTGTGCATGCACATCAGTGCCAGAGTTTGACTTTGTGTTTTTTTTCCTCAATTGCCCTCCACTTTATTTTTCTGAAATAGAGTCTCTCAGTGGACCCAGAGCTTACAAACTGTGCTATACTAGCTAGCCACTAAGCCTCAGTAACAGTGACCACCTCCCTAGAGGTAGGATTATGGGCATTCACTCCATGCTAGACTTTTACATGCATGCTTGGGGACCCTAACTGAAGCCCTCATGCTTGTGTTACAAGCACTTTGCAAACTGAGCCATCTCTCTGACTGCTACAATTCACTTGTCATATTGTTGCCACTTAAAAAATAAATGAACAGAAATATATGAGTGTCTTTATAAGGAACTATTTATGTCTCTTAAAATAGTACAATAATTCACAAATGGTGACTAGAACCTGCAGTTAGCTGTATTAGTTTACAAATTGAACAGTGTCACATGCCTATAGTTCCAGCTACTAAGGAGGCTGAAGCAGGAGTATCTGTGGAGTCCAGGAGTTCTAGGAAAACCTGACCAACATATTGAGAACTTACTTGAAAAAAAAAACAGTAGGGACAATTTCTAATCTATTTTAAGATACTCGCCATTTTTGTTTTGAGCAAGTGTGGTTTCACTTTTGAGAAAAGTCAAAATAAGACTTAAACTGAAGTCACTATATTATAATCTACATTCAAAATATTAAATATTTTAACACAGTTATTTTACCATAACTTGTTATACTGTTGCTGGACCATTTACAAAACAGGCTAGATTCCAGTCACGTCCAGATAGGCGTGTATTCTATCTCATTAAGCAGGGAAGAGGGAAGATGGTACAAAACATGATGTATCGATACAAAGTTTCTAATTAATAAAAAAAATAGATTCAGCAAAAAATAAAAATAAAAATGGTTAAGGTAATTGATTTAAATAAAAGAAAAATAATGTAACCTTGTTTGACTCACAATATTTGAGCATACAGATCAAATATTCCACCACTAAATTATCAGCATTATTGTAAACGTTTATCTTTTTAAAGATTTTTTTATCTATATGGGTATGTGTTCATGCATGTGCATATTCATGGCAGTAAGTGATTGTGGATATGCACTTGACACAACCTTCTCACTTTAGTCCTCAGCCTTTCCACAATATTTAATAAAGGCTTGCTACTCTGCTGTTCTTTGTTGGGCTCACCATGAGCTTCAGAGAATCAGTGTCAGCATGCTGAGACTTCAAAAGCCCATGAGGGTTTGTTTGCTCATTTTGTTTATTTTTTCTTAATGTGGGTTCGGAAATATCAAAATCAGTTACTCAATATTGAGTGAAGACCATTTTATTCAGAGTCATCTTACCAGCTCCCTCTTTATCTTTAAAGGGGAAAACATAACAATGTACAACCCTATCAATAAATACAGAGAATTTAATACTCACATATGAAGACAGTTTATGGTGGGCAGTACATAGATTGCTATAGTAAAGGGGTTTAAGTTAAAATAATTTAAAATTTTAATCACTAAAATATTGTCTTTATTTTATTCATCATGCCATTATTTTCAAAACTAAGAGGTAAATAGAATTATTTTATCAATAATGTTTTACACAATGAATACTGATCTTACAAAATAGTCAGTATAATGAAAATCTTATTCAAGAATTACCACTCACCAGAGGGCACTATACTGCATAATAACAGAAAAGCCAAATTCATACAGACAGCAAATATACTGTAACTTGAAAGTATGAAGACTCTGTAGTTTTTCATGCCTTCCTAAGACAAATGAAAGGTACTTTTGCTTTTTAAAAAATAGCTGAAAATATCCAGTAGCCTTCCTTCTCTATATTTCTATAGAATTTACAAGCCTATGTCATATGTTTTATAATTAATTATATATTTATATACTCATAGATGCATATCTTTGGGTTTTTATTCTTTTTTTGTGGTAGGGTCTCTCTAGCCCAGGCTGAACTAGAACTCACTCTGTAGTCTCAGGCCTATCTCGAACTTAGAGTGATCCTCCTACCTCTACCTCCAAAGTGCTGGGATTAAAGTAGTTTACCACCATGTCAGGCCCTAGATGTACATTTTGTTTACTCAGTAGAATTCCTTGAAGGTAGAAAACAGTACAGTACACTTACTTTGTGGTCATCCCTATTCCTACATTAGTGTTAAATACAGTCTTAGTACTGAATGTTAATTGTGCATACGTAGATTACATAGCTACCCTGACATAGCTCATAAAAGTAAAAAAAAAATTCTCTATTTCATCACTAATGAGGGAAGTCTGAATCTTTTGCAAATATCACCATTGTTATCTACCATTGATTAAATATTCCATATATAATAGATCCTATGCTAGGACACATACTACACACACAAACACACAGGCAAACGCACACATTTAAAAAAAAACAGCAGTTTTTAACTATGTCACAGGACATAGTATAAAATTTTTCACTGCTAATTTAAAACTGGTTAGAAACAGAGTAAATAAAAAATTAGTACCACCTATGTGCAAGGATTAATATGTAATAAGATGTTTACAACATTTTAAATTTGATTCTCATTCCATATTTATTAGTTATGAAATGTTTTATGGGAAAAAAAACTCAAAATATACTGGGCTTGTGTGTTTTGAAATTAATCTTGTGAACTTGCCTGTATGCAATTTTGACACTCCATTGAAGATCATCAAACAAATACTGCATACAACTATGACATTGACAAAGATGAGGTCAGTACCTACTAGCAACAAGAGGGCCAGAGTGAGTATGGGCCAACATTGTCTCACATACAAAATAAAAGTCAGGTGGTAAATAATTGTTAATGCCAAAATAAGATAAAGAATGATCAAGGCTGATGAAGACTAATCAAGGGATATTTTTTAAAGCTCTGCAGTAGTTTTGCAATAGTAAGAGACACGAATTAGTAGAAAGGAATGGGGAGAGATTTCCATAAAAGAACACACCAAGAGAGCAACCAACCTCAAGAGCCCACTACAGGATGAGCACCATAACCAAAATTAGAGTGGAAATAATAATATATGAGGCATCAATCCCCATAAACCCTCCACCATGCCAGAAATTAAATGAAACCTCACAGTTATAACCTTGAATATTAATGGACTTAACTCACCTATAAAAAGACGCAGGTTAATAGGGTGGATGAGAAAAGTGGTCCCTTCCATCTTCTGCCTTCCAGAAACCACCTTACCTCTAAAGACAAAAACCTACTCAGGGTGAAAGGATGGAAAATGATGTTCCAAGCAAATGTAAATAAAAACAAGTAGGTGAGGCTACATCAGTATCTGACATAATAGACTTTAAACTAAAAGTAATTAAAAAGGACAAAGAAGGCTGGAGAGATGGCTCAGCGGTTAAGGTAAGTTGCTCCCAGAGCCTAAGGACACACGTTCAGTTTCCAAGTACCCATGTAAGCCAGATGCACAAAGTTGCACATGCATCTGGAGTTCATCTATAGTGTCTAGAGGCCACTGGTGTCCCCATATTCTCTCTCTCTCTGTCTCTTTCTCTCTCTCTCTCTCTCTCTCTCATTTCTCTGTTTGCAAATAAATGGATAAAATATTTAAAAACAAAAGGACAAATAAGGCCATTTCTTATTCATCAAGGGAGCAATCCAACAAGAGTATATCACTATCATAAATATAAATGCATCAAATACAGGTGTGCTTCATTACATAAAGCAAAACTTTTGTGAACACAGAACAGAAATAAATTCCAATACCACCATAGTAAGAGACTCTAATACCCTGCTGTCATCTCTAGACAGATCATCCAAACAGAAAATTGCCAGGGAAATAGTAGATCATTACAACACCTTAGATCAATTAAACCCAAAAGACATCTACAGAGCATTCCATCCAATTCTACAGAATACACATTGTTCTCAGGAGCCCATGAAACCTTCTCCAAAATAGATCAAATATTGGGACAGCCCTCCAAAAATGTAAGAAAATTAATGTAACTCCCTAGATCATATCGAACTACAAAGTGCTAAAGTAAGAAACTAGCAACAAGAGAAACAACAGAAGCTACACCAACTCTTGCAGATTGAACAATATGCTATTAAATAATGAATGGCTCATTCAAGAAATCAAAAAGTAAACTGCAAAATTTTTTGAACTAAATGATAATGTAAACACAAGATAGCAAAACTTATGGGACACAATGAATTGATCACTAAGGAGAAAACTTATAGTGCTAAATGCCTTCATAACAAAGAAAGAGAGATCGCAAATAAATAACCTAACCACCCACCTAAAAGCATTGGAAAAAACTAGAACAATCCAACCCTAGGAGCTCAAGACAGAAATAAATAATTAAGATCAAAGAGCAGAGATTAATGATTGGAAATTAAGAAAACAATTTTTTAAAATAGGGAAAACAAAACGTTGGTTCTTTGAAAAAGGAAAGAAGATTGATAAACCCCTGGACAACTTGATCAAACAAAAAAAGAGAAGTCTCAAATTAACAAAATTAGAAATGAAAAGGGAGAGATCACATCAGACACCATTGAAACTGAAAGAATCATCAGGACATATTTCCAAAACATCTATTCCAAAAACTTGCAGATGGGGGCTGGAGAGATGGCTCAGCGGTTAAGGCACTTGCCTCCAGTGCCTAAGGACCTGGGTTCAATTCCCCAGGTCCCACGTAAGCCAGACCCACAAGGTGGTGGCCCTGGGGCATTTTCTCTCTCTCTCTCTCTCTCTCTCTCTCTCTCTCTCTCTCTCTCTTTCTCTCTCTCTCTCTCTCTCTGCTTGAAAATGAATAAATAAAATATTTTTTTAAAAAACTTGCAGATGCTAGAAGAAATGGATGAATTCCTAGACACAAATAACCTACCAACACTAAACCCAAAGCAGCTAAGTCTCCTAAACAAACCTATAACATTTATTGAGATTGAGAAGGTAATAATAAAATCTCCCCAAAAGGAAAAGTCCAGGTGGATTCTCAGCTGAATTCTATCAAACCTTCATGGTTGAACTGAAGCCACTTTTTCTCAAGGTTTTTCACATAATTGGAGAACAGTGGATACTTCCCAACTCCTTCTAGGAAGCTAGCATTATGCTAATATGAAAACCAGACAAAGGTACAAGAAGAAAGGAAAAGTATAAACCTATATCCCTGATGTACTTAGTTGCAAAAATTTAGAAAAAAATCCTTGCAAATTGAATTCAATAGCACATCAAAACATCATTCACCTCAATCAAGCAGTCTTCATCCCAGGGGTGCAGGGATGGTTCAACATAGAGAAATCAATCAATGTAATGCACCACATTAATAAACTTAAATACAAAAATCATATGACCATTTCAATCAATGCAGAGAAGGCCTTCAACAAAATTCCATATCACTTCATGATCAAAACACTGGAGAGAGTTGGCATGGAGGGCTTATAACTCAACACCTAAAGCCCAAATCATACTCAATGGGGAAAGACTCAAAGAGTTCCTATTGAAATCAGGAACAAGACAGGGGAGTCCACTCTCACAACTGCACTTCAACATAATGCTTGAAGCAATTAGACAACAGTAAGGAAAATGACATAATGAAAATTACTACTCAGCAGTAAGGAAAAATGACATAATGAAATTTGCAGGAAAGTGGATGAACTTGGAAGAGATCATTCTCAAGGAACTCACACAATGCCAGAGAGACAAACACTGCATATTCTCCTTCATCTATGGTTCCTAATCAGTTTGTTTACATAGTAAGCAAACTTGACATGCAAATCATGAGACATACAAAGGACATGGAAGGGATTGAGGAGGGGGTAGGAAGGATGGGGGAGATGTACACAAAACTAAATCCATAATGAATCTATAACATAGAATCCTTACTTTTGGACAGTAGGCTCTTGAGAAAGATGGGGACATTATTTGGCAAGAAAGGCCCTGAAGAGATATGGATAGCTGATTCCCAGGTAGGAGATGAAAACCCTTAAAACATCATCTATGGCCCAGGAGAAATCACAGAGGATTTGGCAAGATGAGCAAGAGTGCAACTTCCACAGCAAGTCAGACAATCTATGCAAGGTTAATGAAGACAGAAACCCAGGATACTCAAAATAGCTGAAAGAGAATATTCAGAGACTCTTAAAAGCTCATCAGTAATGCAGACTTTAAACTCACCCACTATGTCTCAGGGAATTTTGTGGAAAAAGGGGCTTAAATATTATCAGAGACATGGTGGGGGGATGTCATGGTTTGTTCCAGGTGTCCCCCACAAATGAATATGTTTTGAATGTTTGATCCCCAGTTAATGGCAGTTTGGATATTAGAAACTTGAAGCTCTGTTGTTGGGAGCAGGCTTATGGGTGTTATAAGCCAGCTTCCCCTTGCCAGTGTTTGGCATAACTTCCTGCAGCTGTTTGCAGTGCTGTGGCAGAGGTGATGTCCACCCCTCTGCTCATGCTGTCATTTTCCCTGCCATGATGTGTTGGGCACTAACTGTTGGCTCTACTACTGAGGGCATGGAGAATAGAGGGTTAACGGTGTATGAGGAGGTGAAACCCTGGTGATCTGGTAGGCGTTTCCCAGCTCCACCTACCCTGACTCCCACCCCCATGGGCTGGCCACCGAAACCAGCATTCCCATCTCAGCAGGACTGGCATTAAGTATCAGCAAAACTTCCTTGTGCCCATCCCCATGGACCTGACCTTGGCTAGCATCACATATTTCCAGCCACTCATGGCCCCCAAATGAGGTGTTATCAGGTTGTCCCCACCCACCTGTTCCACTCACCTATCCCTGTGCAGGCTGCCAACTCCCCACCCCCATCAACCAATTACACCGGATCCCCCTGCGAGATCCCCCCAGCTCTGTGGGCCCCAGCCCTGAGACAGCGGACATCTCGCCCTGGCTCGGTTCCGCTGCTTGTCTGTTTTCCCTCCTCCGATGGCCCACTGCATCCACAGAGGAGAGAACCACATCTATATTTAAAACAGTTGGGGGAAATACGTGATGCTAGCCAGGGTCAGGTTCATGGGGATGGGCACAAGGAAGTTTTGCTGATACTCAATGCCAGTCCTGCTGAGATGGGAATGCTGGTTTCGGTGGCCTGCCCATGGGGGTGGGAGTTAGGGTGGGTGGAGCTGGGAAACGCCTACCGAATCACCGGTGTTTCACCTCCTCACACACCATTAACCCTCTATTCTCCGTGCCCAGAGCCGACAGTTAGTGCCCAACAATGATGGAGCATCTCCTCTAGTCCATGAGCCAAAATAAACCCATTTCTCCCACAAGCAGCTTTTGGTTATGCTCTTTCTGTGCAACAACAGAGAAAGCTGACTATAATAGGGGAATATACAGAGGAATTGCCCCCCCTCAAAAAAAATCTACTGCTTGCACAATTCACAGCCCTCTATCCTATGGAGCTTCCAGCAATCCCACTGAGGAAGGCCCTCTGTGGATTAGGGGGGCAGGGAGGAGAGAATGGGGGTACCAACACAAGACATGTTCATACAGAGTTTCTACTTATTAACAATTAATAAATAAATAAGAACATATCAAGAATATGTATTGAGTTAGGCAAATAAAAGCAAATTAAAATGCCTGAAAAAGTGTCCATGGTGAAGACAAATGTGTAATGACTGGGTTCATATATGTAAATAAAAAATATGTTAGTATAGGGACTAGTGCTATTATAAAAAGAATAAAATAGAAATTTGCAGGACAAGGCAGAGAAAAGAATGGTCTGAGAGTCAATAACAAGTAAATGTTATCAGAAATTGATAACATAGATAAGAACAAGGTAAGTAATTTTGAAGTGGTCATAAGATAAAAACCTAGGGAAGTGCCACTGTGAACAAAATGGAAGAGCAAAAATAGTAATCATCTCACAGTGGGAAGGCAGTAGATTTCATTTTTTATGATCGTGTCACACAGGTCATAGTTATTTGAAGCATTCCTATCTGGATGTGTCCTTATATAGTACCTGACTCTAAAAATATCATATTTTTAATAAACAATGAAATGACATTTGTTTATAAATATGATTCATGAAGATAGATGCAAAGACCACAAACACCCCAAGTTCCCCTTTCATTCATTTACTCAACTTGGGATATTAATACAAGTGTGGAACATCAGCTAGAAAAATTTTTGCTAAAGTTTAACATATGATGGTAAACTTTCCAAAATCTACTAACTTAACACCCTTTCTAAATATATGTGCCTCAATATATAATTGTATGCTTCTTTCCACTGAATTTAGCTAGATGAATCTTTAATATGCTGAAGTCACAAACATTCAACAGAAATATGAAAGACTTTCCAAATCATTTTCAGCAACTATCCATTCATGGTATAAAAGGTCTTAGAGTCACTTCTAGTCAGTCTTTTCCTAGCTTTTCTGGTATGATGGTCACCCAACAAATGTTAGCTGTGTACTACATGTTGAAACATGTGCTGGTGTAATTAAGAGTCAAATGGAGCTTAAGACATAAGTTTCCTGTTGCTGCTTAAATTAATTATCACAAAAAAGAGACCTAATGAAAACTTACTCTCTTGAAGGTAACACTAGGGTGTTTCATTCTTTTGTAAGACAATGTTTTCTTAGCTCTTTCAGTTTGAAGAGGATACCTGCATTTCTTAGTTCATGGCCCTTTCCTTGCTTCACTGCAACCTCTTGCCTCCATTATCATATCTGCTACTATTGCCATGGATCCTGTCACTTTTGTCTTAAAAGGACCATTATGGAAAAAAGAACCATTATGATTACTTTAATATTTTTATTTTATTTTCAACCAGAGAGATAGAGAGAGGGAGAGAGAGAGAAAGAGAGACAGAGAGACAGAGAGAATGGGCATGCAGGGCCTCTAGCCACTGCAAATGAACTCCAGACACATGTGAAATTTTCTGTGTCTGACTTTACCTGGATACTTGGAAATTGAAATCATGTAGATAGGCTTTGCAGGCAAGCACCTTTACCATTGAGTCATCTCTCTAGCCCCTTATGATTACTGCAGATATACTAAGATAATCTAGGTCAGTGTTTCTATCTTAAAGTTATTAAATTTACTTATATCATTAGGTTATATTCAAAAGTTATGGACATTAGAAAGTTGAAAATTTGAAGAGTGATTATTCACCTAGCAACAGGATGTATTAAAATATAGAGACTATTGTGAATAATGTATCTGATAGACTTAGTGATATATCCACCCACAAACACTCTGTCATAAACACCAACAGAGTAGTGCTTTATCAGTAACTAGAGTGAAGGTTAAGAATGAATTGCTATAAGGCTAGGAACAATGACACATACTCCTACCTATTTACTTGGGAAGCTGAGTTAAAAAGAGTACTTTAGCTCCAGGGTCCAAGGCCATTCAGAACAACACAAGGAGAATCCAACTTCCCCATTTTTGAAGAAATAAAACTTTTGCAAATACTAATTCACTGTGAGTTTCAGTCACCACCTTCCTTATTTTGCCTTAGTTTGTGGTTTACAGAACTTATACTAGAAGCCAGAGGAGGGGGGGGAGTAGACTTAAAGACTCATGGAAATTATTACAATTTCAGTAAAGAATGACACATCTGTGTTTGCTTTTTGATGTCTTTTTAAATTTTGTCAACTATATAGATTAAAATATTTAAAAATGTATCAGACAGAAAAAAAATTTCAAGTTCAAGTTTGTTTTGCATTGACTATCTAATAAAAAATCACCACCTTCAGTACCACTGTAGCATGTCCTGATTATAGTCTCTGGAATAAAAAGCCAGCCACTATCTATAAACTATTACAACAGTAATATATGACAATAACTGCAATTTAAGGTTTGGTTATTTTTCATCATCTTCCCTGGGTTAATCATTTCTTTAATCTTATCTCTACCATTTTGATATTGTTTGTCCTAAAGTTTCCCCCTTTCTGATAGTGAAATGCCAGACTTAGGTATATCCTTGTGCCTCCATAGTCTCTTATCAAAAGAAAAAAAATGTATAAAGGCCTTTTTCAAAACTACATGTAAGTTAGATAGTAAGCTACTTTTGTAATTAACTTCTCATTGCTGTTACAAGGAAGCCACAAAAAGCAGCTTTTTAGATGAATGGGTTTATTTTGTCTTACAGACTGGAGAAGAAACTCATCATGACAAGGAAAACAATGGTATGAGCAGAGGATGGTCCTCACCTCCTGGCCAACATCAGGTGGGCAACAGCAGCAGGAGAGCATGCCAAATGCTGACAAGAGGAACCTGGCTATAACCCCCAGAAGCCCGTCCTCAACAACACAGCTCTAACAAAGTTCCAATGACCAAACTGTCATCAGCTGGGGATCAAGCATTAACAACACATTCGTTTGTGGTGGACACCTGGATCAAATCATCACAGCTTCATTGTTATTTATTATTTAAAACTGCACCTATATCAACTGAAACATCATATTTTTCTCCATTTTATTATAATGTCTACAAGTAGAAATTATATCACATTTTTTCTATGCATTCAAATTACATACCATGGCAAATATTTTTCCAAGAATTTTCTTCTAATGCCATAAATCATAAAATCCATGTAGCAGATATCTCTGACCACATTTTTACAGTAACTAGTTAAATATCTAACTCTGCTCATGAAGTACTGCTCGTGAAATTATATTGTGACCCAACATAAATATAATATTTCATTAAGTACTGTTAATAAGCTAAATGAATTATATAGCAATGAAATATTATAGAAAACAGCATCCAAAAAATAATGGGCTCAAAATAAATAAATTCCCATAACAGTTTGGCTGTGAAAAGTCATAACTCCTCAGAACTGATTTTCCTCCATTTACAAATAAGACAATTCTAAGTTGAAAAAAATGTTCCTTGATTAATATATACGTAGTGGAGAAAATCTGCATATGTCATTAGAATTGTTATAGACATTCTGCAACTTTCCTTGAGGTTTGAACAAAATTTGTATTGATTCTCATTACTCCTTTCCCCAAAATGCTTTCCTTATAATATTATGTGAAATCTAGTCCATTGTTCTCCTAAAGTCACAGTTAAATGGATAATTAAATCCTGTGCAACAGAGATATAAGACTTTTTTCCAGTTTAGAGCTGCCTATAAAGATCCTACCTAACATTAAACAGCCTGAATTATTTTATAGGGGATTGTTACTACCTGTCTTCAACACAATTTTATCATTTAAAGGTAGTAGAAAACAGAAAGAGAAGAATGATAGGTTCAATGATTCTACTTTGCCTTGAAACATATTCTTCCTTTTTTGAGAATATATAGATAAATTCACTGAATAAGTGACTTGCCAAAATATCGATATTCATTACACAAAATAACAATTTTATCCCATCATATAATCAGAATTTTGCTAAGAGTTTATCTGAAGAAAACTAGCATTTGCCACCTCTCTGAAATACACTCATATATACAATGTCCACCAGTATTCTTGATGTCTTCTCCATTTTGATCAACCCCAAAGAATTAATTGCAGCTTTATATTTTTATATCCAATATCCTTTCTTCATGTCTAATTCAATGATGCCTTAATTTCAGACTTTATTTAATATATCAAATTATTCCATAGATTATGAAGGCTAGCAGAGAGAATTTCTAGCTCTACATTGACATACTGTTATTATGAGCATTTTACCTAATTTTTCAGAGTTTCAGTTTTCTCCACTATAAAAGGAGACTAGCAGTAGCTAACTCGTGGTTGTGAGAATTGAAGTGATTAATGAGGAGAGATCCCAACCCTTGTGTCTAGTTCATCAATGATGATCAACAAATGGAACTATGACTATAACTTCAAATGTATAAAATATGGCAGGCTTCATTTACTCTGGAAACTGATCTATAGATTTTAATTTCATTATGATATCCATAGGTATGTGGGAGTACAGATATATGATAATGGGTGCTGTTTAACATACCAGATTTTTAAACTAAACAATATCATGGGTTCAAAGGTTATTGAACATGTATTTAGTAGTCACAGTACATAAAGCATATGGAATGAGGATGTGTAATGCTTTGTATTCAATAAATGTTACGCTAGTTTATCAGAATTAGGAAAATGAGTTAACTTCAAAGGCTCCTATAAAAAAGAAAGAAATTAATTACTAGTGCAGAATGGGTAACTACTGACTGCAAGATTCTAGAGAATTAAGCATGCCTGAAGGCAAAGTATGTATTGGGTACAGAATCAGGCCTGTTAGCAAACTAAAAGGCATGTTCTTCCATTCCCTCTGCCTCTTGAACTAATTACCTAGAAATTACAGCCTGAGTCCTGTCCTGTCTTATTAAGATTCCTTACCACTACACTGAATAAATAAAGGAATGGAGAAAAGGGGGGAGGGAGGAATCACAGGAGTTATAGGAGCTGTGAGGAAAGCTACAGCCTGCTGCATTCTGAAGAAACTGAGAATGTTGTCCCTACAGGTCGGGTTTGACAGAGGCATGCATTATTATTTTGTCCCTAAATCATTCACTAATGTGTGACATATACTAAGTTGCCATATATGCATTGTAATTTTTAAGTTGTTCAGAAAATTACTCACCATTTCTAATTATACAATATGAAGAAAAATAATGAAGTAGAACCTTAATATTTTACCCTACTACACAAGAGTTTTCTTGCTATGATTAAAAACACCAACACTGTAGTTTAAGATGGTAAGAAAGTGGTCTCATAATTCTGGTTAAATAGTAGCATCAATAGTAAACTCTCAGGTTTTTTTTTTAATTCATAGAGTAGAAATTTTTCTGCTGCAAAGGACAATCAGTTTGTATTCTGCATCCCTTAATTTAAAATTTGAATAAAAACTTGTATTTTAGATTTTCTTTTCGATTTTTTGATTAATTGCTTAATACTGTATTTTAAAATAACCCTAGTGTTCTGTAAATATGTTACAAGAGGTCAAGAAATGGAGGTAACACTGAATCAGAGGAGATCTTGGAATTCTACCTACCAAGTAAAGCAGGTATCTTTAAACCAATTTATGAAAATAATAAAAAAAGCATAAAATGATAAAATGTGTACTATTTCTACATCCAAATGACAAGTTGTGGAAAACATTAAAATTAAGCAATCATAAAATCAAATACTCTTATTCCCAAATACTCAAGTCATTCTTCTTTGGATTCTTTAGTATCAAAGGAATGTGTGTGCAATTTACTTAAGCTTACTAAAAAACTGCATTAATGACATTGAGAATAAACTGAATCTCAAAATATAAATATATCAATTGGGGCCTTGTAAGTAATTTTAGGTGGTTTTTAAGCATATGCTGTGCTTATTTACCAGTTCGGGGGAAATACATTTCTCTACAAAGGAAAAGAAGAGATGAAGCTTTATGGATAGCAATAGAGTAAGTTCTAAAGAAGTCACCTTTCACTTATGAACATACTATCCTGGAGGCTGTGTTCTTGTCACTATAAATGATGTATACAATGCTGTCCTCCAGAGGAATGCCAAATTTTCAGAATACAGTTCAGATAAATCACCCTTAGAAAATTCAATAAATTAGAATTATAAGCTTTATGTCCAAATGGGTCCAGATGTACAATTTAAGACTTTTCCCAGAAAAAGCAGATAAAGCATAGTTTTATACCAACTCTTAACAAGCAAGGATGCTAAATAGATATCTGAGTTAAGTAGGCATCAAGGAAGCATGGATCTGCCACATTCTAATTCAGAATACTGGCTAGAAGATATCAGAGGCCCGATACCCCTGCAGAAGAATAAGCTGCACTGGAAATAGTAATAAGAGTTTGGTTTGGTTTGCATTAGATTTATGATATATTTCTTGGGCTTTTGTTCTCAAATGCTTGAGGAAATGGTTGACATTATAAAGCAAAATACCCTGAAGCTGACAGTAAAACCAGCAAAAGCGTAGCATTCCAATCAATGAAAGACTATATTAAAACGCCATAAACATTTTGTTTTTTTTTTTTTTTTACGTGATAATCATCTGTGCTTTT
>PVHP010018831.1:0-31674 GCA_004024765.1 Zapus hudsonius
GTTATAAAAATTTTCCTGTAGTATCTTATCTCTACTCTGAGTATATGAGAGTATAAATCCCCAAATGTGTCTTAAATTTATCACCTGTGAATCTTGAATGTTATTTTAAACCATGATCTCAAGGTGGAACATAGGTGTTATCCATTTCTAAATTTCTCCATGTGTTTCCAAGTTTGGTAGCCATTGTCTTAAAGCATCTGGTAATTTCCTGTAGCCTCTGAGAGGGATGTGTCCAAGGTTCTATAGTGATTCTGTGCTGATGTGCAACTAGAAGTAGATTAGCTAAAACTGCACTTGAACTTAGATGTAGGTTTGGGTTTTTTTCTCTATAGATCCTAGTTCAAATAACTAATTCCTAAGCTTAAGTAAAAATGAAAGCAATTTTGTAAAATTATGTAATTATCTGACATTTCCAAATTTCTAGGGTTTTTAAACTTTTCATTAAACTTTAGAAAAAATTTACTAATCCTATAATTACTGGCAGTATTTTTATGTATTTATATCTTTTTTTACTTATGAAATCCTAGTAAATATGGTGCATTAAGCATTGTCCATGTCTGGAAATAGGTCTCTTTACAATACATTTTAGTGGCTACAGAATATGGTTCACTCAGTAGATAAGTCCTAGGATTTTGAAGCAAACTATCATTTATGGCAGGAAGTGGCTGTTCAGTAGATCAAGGTTATATGGCAGGTACTAGCACAAAGACAAAACCTGGGTTCTCTATCTACCACTGTTCTTTCTTCTTATTGCTCAAACACAACTCACATACGGTAATTTCAAATGGCTCCTGCCTCAAGAACCCAAAGAATAACTCTTTGAGGCACTGGTAACTTTACTTGATCTTAAACTGTTTTGTAACCCTTTTATAATGTACAGTGAAGTCTGACTAGTAGTACTTGCTCTACATTCTAGAAAGTTTTGTAGGCCTTCATATTTTCACATGTAATGATTGTTTCTAGAAACTTTTCATTGATGTGCCTCTGCTCTATCCTGGTCTGGCAGCTGGAAAAACTGTGAGCTGGGGATTCAGTTTTAATGAAGTAAAAGTGTAGGGACGGATACTAAACAGTTGCTCTCCTAAGTTGCGCTCACACAGACAAAGGATGGCATGTCACTGTACATCATACCTCACAATAAATTATTTTAGGTTGTACTGATGCCATTTAACATGCTCTTGTCAAAGTGAACATGTTCTACTTTACTAAGATCTATAATTATACCTGAAAATGAAAGATGAAGAGAAGCCTTCTCAACCTGGGCAGAGCAGTCCAGGTGGAGCTGTCAGTAGTACCTGGATTTCAAGATTACAATAAATCAATGCAGATAAAGAAGGAATAGACATATTATCTCAACTAAACAGATCTCACTATACTGGACAATAAATGCTCAGTAATAGTGACTTTGATGGGCCAGTGCAGGATTTACCATATTAAATCTTTCTGGCAGTCATCTGACAGATGATTATGCCACTAAACAGAAATTGGCCCATGAGAAAGTTGCTCAGAGTCCATAGCCAGGAAGTTGAACTTAGATCCATTTAGCTCAAGAACTCCTATGTTGCTGGATGTCGTAGCTCGTGCCTTTAATCCCAGCACTCAGGAGATAGAGGTAGGATCTCATTGAGTTTGATGCCACCTTAAGACAACAGGGAATTCCAGGTCAGCCTGGGCTAGAGCAAGACCCTACCTGGGGAAAGGGTTCCCAAGTCCCCCCACAATGCAGTAATGCATAGCAGCAGCCAGTTACTCTGTTGTCATCAGGCTTTCTTCCACATATATGGAGATCTGGCTACCTGCTCAGAATCCTTTCACTGAGCTATGATGGTTAACATAGCACATGTAAAACACTAGTACTTGAAAAATACATTGGGCATTTCTGTGTTGCTTAAGAAAACAGTAATTTTTAGACTCAAGTGCCTAGCCACTTGGATTTGCCTTGATTTTGGCCTTTCTCCTACAGAGAAATGTTAAATGCAAATGCTCTACCACAGAGCCATGCCCTTCGGCCCCTTGTCAATTTAATCAGCCACTAAACTCCCACAACCAGACTACCTGGACTTTATGCCATAACAGTTATAATTCTAAAGCATTTATTCAAGTAATAAATCTACGAAGATTACATTATGGTAAGTTTTGAATGGGACCAATGTAAATACCAAATTCTGCTTATAAAAATCACATTTTTTCATATGTCAGTTCATGACCACAAAGAGTACAAGTCTTGCGGTACATGTCGTCATCTAAGTTTTCTTCTGGTCCATACTCATGTTGGTGAGCAGTTGTTTCTCTCTTCCACACACTGCTTCTTACTGCTCGCCGAAGTTCTATTAAAAAAAAAAAAAGTTTTTTTGGCTGAATACAAAAATAAATCCATTAAGACTTTTAACAATTTTGTGTGTGTTCAAAACTGAGACAAGTATCATCACAATTTTAAAGCAGCCTAGATTACCTAGCAAGTTCAAGAACAGCCAGAGCCGGGTGTGGTGGCACTCGCCTTTAATCCCAGCACTCGGGAGGCAGAGGTAGGAGGATCACCATGAGTTCAAAGCCACCCTGAGACTACAGAGTGAATTCCAGGTCAGCCTGGGCTAGAGGGAGACCCTACCTCGGAAAAAAACAAAAAAAAAATGCAATAATTTAATTTTGTAACATCGATGAAAGTTATTTACAGAAGCTTGGAAAGCTTCTCTCACCTGCAGGAGCAGTGGGAAATGAGATTCATAAGTGAATGTGCGCATTGGAAATACAGCAAGAGAGAGGAGAATGAGGTATATTGGGGACATGTGTTGGCAAAACCATGCAGCAGAATCAGCTGAGATGAGGAAAGGGAATGTCTTCAATTCCAAGTTTCTCAGTAAAGAGCTTCTAGGAGAGGCAAGCGAAGTTTCGCTTACAAGAAAGCTGGAAAGTTTTCATCTTTGAAAACTGCTCATAGAATGATCTTTATGTTACTTAATTTATAATAATGGTGACAAGAACTACACTGATGCATCTCAGGAGGTTTTCTGGTAGAGTTCTAACAGATGCTTTCCAACTTTGTTCTGATATCTGGCCAGGGTCTTCATCGAGAAAACCCCTCAAATTTTTATTTCAGCCCCATCAAACTAAGCTAAGTTCAAATGTCAGATGTGAATATTGTGTGTACTTAGAAGGGGTAAGGAATATAGGAAAAATCTAGCTTTTAGCCATATGTGAACCCAGCTGAGCAGGCTGTATGATAAGAATAAAGCTCTCCCTTTAGTACTTACTGTAGACATTCAAAGAATTTATACTAGGATAAAAGCGAATAGGTTTGAGTATCCTTTCTACAAAATGCTTGGAACCAGAGTGATTTGTATATATATCGGATTCTGGAACATATGTACATGTGTTGGAGATGGGACTCAAATCTAGGCAAAATTTGTGTTTTTTACATATAATTTAAACTATGTCTGGACCACAGCCTGTCACATGGGGTCAAGTGAGGGATTTTCCACTTATAGCATGTTGGATTTCTAGATTAGACATGTTTAACCTGCTATGAGTAACTGACAGATGTGACTTTTAACTTCTCTCCCTTTCTGAATAATCAGTCCTGAGGCCTCAGTGCAGAGTAGACTACATGACCACAGCAGGGTGGAGGGTGCCCAAAACAGCTGAGGGAGCTCTTGCCAGAAAAGGCAGCAACAGATGGGAAATGAGTCATTTAAGAGGCTGTGATTAAGGTATGACATAAAGACTAATAAATAGCAGCCGGGCTTTTCACTGTCAGAGTGGGGTTATAAATAAGAATGATAATGAGCCCTGAAATTTTGGTAATTAAAATGATGTTTAATCAATGTGAACTCAAGTTTTTAATTTATTGGTGTGTGCATGACAGAAAAATACAGGGTTTTTGATGATAGAAAAATGCTTAATATGTCAAAGGACACAAGAGCTGATTTCAAGGAATTTCCAATGAATCAAATGAGACATTTGGGCCAAATGACTTTTTTTTTTAAGTAACGAATCCCTACCATTAAGCATTTAGGGGACAGATGCTCAGGAATGCCGATTGCCAGCTGGGTAAACTATCAGTGCCAAAAGGCCATCTTACTAAAGGCTGGTTCTAGCAAGGGTCTTCAGTGAACAGTTAGTTACCAACAGGGAAAAGTAGGAAACCTGCATAATCATTTCTGAGGGCAGGTGGGATACCTGGTACTTCTAGTTATAAGACCCTATCCCTGGACTGACCAGGAGATGCCAGAAAAGTAGGAAAACAGATAAGAGGAGACATCTTAATCTGTTGGGGGATGGTTCCTGGTTAAGGTTGGTTGCTCCCAAGCCTGCCATTCAATTCCCTAGCACCCACATAGAGCCTGATGGCTGTGATCATAGCTAGGCTGGAGCAAACGCAATGGCAAAACAAGGTAGAATGACAGATATCTCTGACCTCCACACATGCCCATACATAAAGAAAAAGACAAAGGTGGTAAAAATCCAGACTAGAGTGGAAAAACATGGTGCCTAAAGCTAATCTTACCCCACACTGGAAATGATTATTCAGTCAGTGAACAAAAATAAAAACAAGAGTGTCGCGTCCCTGCTATAACTAAATATTAAGCCAGGTGTGGTGGCACATGCCTTTAATCCCAGCACTCAGGAGGCAAAGGTAGGATCGCCCACCACAAGTTAGTGAATTCCAGCCTGGGCTAGAGTGAGACCCTACCTTGAAAGAACAATATTAAATGTGCTAGTGTTCACTGGTTTAAAGAATATCCCTATTAAGAAACACTGAAGGGCAGTAATGTATGCAATTTTAACATCATTGAAAAAAAAAATTGAGAGTGATAGAACATACCTTTAATCCCAGCACTTGGGAGGCAGAGATAGGAGATGGCTGTGAGTTTGAGGCCAGCCAGGGACTAGAGTTCCAGGTCGGCTTGGACTAGAGAGGGACCCTACCTCAAAAAAGCATCTACATGCATATTGGTATATAGTGAGAACATGCCCATGAAGATGCAAATGGCAGTGTTAATAGATCAGTCTACAAAAGGCATATGTGGTGGTCTATTATCTTAGCAAATTTTCTGTAAATTGGAGATTAACAAAGTTTAAGGAAAAGCTTAAAGGAAACTACTGACAAATCTGGAACAATTTCAGTATCAAAGTGAATAATGACAAGAATGGGTTGCAGTGCATGGATTTGAGAATAAGAATCCATGAGTCCAGTTGATGCTTACAGAAAGAGAACAGGCACAGTGATGCACATATGTAATCCCAGCATTCAGGAGGCAGGTTTGCCTCAAGTTCAAGGCCCCTCAGGGCTAAATGATGAGACCTAGTCTCAACAGAAAATCATACAGCCCTAGGGAAAGCTCTTTGTTTCAAAAGAAAACAGAAGGAATAGCCAAAAACTAAAGTTGGGGGTGTGGGCACATGTCCTTTATCCCAGCATTTGGGAGCCAAAGGTAGGAAGGTTGCCATGAGTTCGAGGCCGGCCTGAGACTCCAGAGTGAGTTCCAGGTAAGCCTGGGGTAGAGAAAAGACCCTACCTCAAAAAAAAAAAGGTCAATCACCATTTATATGCACCCTAATAAGTGCATCGGGTAAGAACCATCTCTATGTGCTAAACCACAGAGTAAGATGTAAGTTGCTGTTCACCATTTCAGATTTATGATTAGTTACAAAGGAAAAGTAACTTTTAATGGAGAAATCTAGCTGATACCACCTCTACACAGACTTGACTGTCAGTCTCTTAGAAGAATTGTAGTAGGTCTCCACCACCTTACAGCCTGATGGAGCCAAAATGACTTAAAAAAAAAAAATCCAAGTAGAGAAATGTGCTGCACACAGCTGGCCTGAACACTACAGAAGTGCCCATGGCTAAAAGAGGCAAGGTGAGGAGCTAAAGCAGACGGGCAGTCCCATCACACCCATGTACCTGGGATCCAACAACTGGGAAGAGAATGATAAATACAGATCATATATTAGATAATTGTTGGGGGGGGGGTAAGAATTGGAGGCAGGGTATTAGCCCAGGCTGACCTGGAACTCTAACCTAGGCTTGGCCTTCAACTTATAGTGAGTGATTCCCTACCTCAACCTACTTCCTCCATAGTGCTGGGATTACAAATTGGTTGATAAATCTTGCAAAGTTTCATTCTAACTGAGGCTGACCTGGAACTCATTCTGTAGCCCCAGGCTGGCCTTGAACTCACAGTGATACACCACTGCCTCCTGATTTCTGGGACTAAAGGGGTGTGACACCACACCTGGCTTCATAATTGCTTTTTTAAAAAATTTATTTGGTGTACATATGTGTGTGAGTATGGGCATGTGTAGAGATCAAAGGACAGCTTTCAGGTGGTTGACTCTGTTATGAGCCTCCAAGAAATCCTGTCTCTACCGCATGAGCCTCCAAGAAATCCTGTCTCTACTGCATGTGTACTCTTCTACCATTACAGAAGCTCACCAGTTTCCAGTTTTTCATGAGGTCTATGGATCCAGACTCAGGTACTCAGGAGTTGCATGGTAAGTGCTTTATTCACTGAGCCATCTCCTAGCCCCTGGATAATCACTTAAGATTCTTGAATATGACCTGCTTTTTGTGGTTTTTTTAGAGAGAAAAAATGCATTTTTAGTAATAACGTGAAAAGGTTCGTAATAATCACAATGCTTACAAGCAATTCATGGTTCAGCAAAGTATGTGAGTGTGAAAGTAAAAATGGCAAAATGTTATTGGAAAAATTAAGATTTGTAAGTTTCATATCATTTAACGATTCAGGAATTTCTTTGAGCAGGAACTGGGGTAGGATACATGGGCTGCACAGCACTGGAAGCCTAAGGGAGACTGGAGAACCAGACTGGCTTGCCATGTTTCAACCTCATTGCCCTGTTGGCATAAAACTTCACCAAGGAAAATCCTGGAAATGGATCACAAGGCTCATAGTAACCAGTCTCACTTCTGACAGCTCCAGAGATTACTTAGAAAATCACCCAATAAGATTTCCCCACCGGGTTGACTCCTAGGCTATTCACAATCCCCTACCCCATGGACTGATCCAGACTGCCCACAGGAGGAAATCCAACTGATCCGGGACAGGGGAGAGGGAAATAGGGGAATTGGAGATGTCAACACATTATTTTATTAGGTGTATCTAATTATGGATTTAAATAAAGATTTCCCAGACATCCTTGTTTCAGCAGAAAATGTACACCAACCTAAAGCTTATTTTTTAATAGCTAAATTTTTACAAAAGAAAACAATGCTGCTTATGAGGTAAATATATAAAAGAATTAACTGAGGAAATCTAGAAACTTCTCAACCCTGGCAGGGAGGACAGGCGAAAGATTACAAGGAAAGAGTACCATGAAGCTTTGATCTTATTTTGTCCTCCAACTATGCCCCTTCAAACTCTCCTGAGAAGCCCAAAGTAGTCATAAATATAACCATAAACTCAGGATATAATGTCCACAAACTTAGATGGGACCTCAAAATGGGATTTTTTTTTTACCCACCTCTTTTTGGAGGTGCCTGGTAATACTGAAGAGTCTTTTAGAAAGGGAGCTTCCACAGTGTTGAGAGAAGGCTGAGTATAATATGGAAAAAAACCTTCCCTCCACCTCATCCGTGACAGGGAGGCATGCAAACCCAAAACCTGTGGATCTGCACCAATTCAAAGTCCAGCTGCAGTGAGCAGCAGTAATGCTATCATTTGGTATTGGATCTGAGCTCTATTACCTTGTCTGTAAATAGTATTTGCACTTTTTTTTTTTCCTGTAGTACAGTCAATTCTTAAACTGCTAAAGCACATCATCCTAAAAAGCAGGTAAATGTAATCTCTTACCTTCCCATAAAGAAGTAAACTTTATGTCAGCTTCTTTGTGGATCAGGAGGAACCAGGTTCCAATTTGTTTTCAACTAAAAAATCTTTGGACTTGCTTTTACGCCTCTCTGTTCTGAGACTTCTGAGCAAACTGTACAGTCAGATCCTCACTTACTCTCTATAGTCTACGCTCAGCCCACTGTGGCCTAGTCAGGGCAGGAACATGTCCATCAAGCACTAAAGTGAATCAACAAGAATCCATAATTAAAGACAGAATCACATTGACTTCTGCATATTCAACACCACAAGATAATGAATCCATGGACCACAAAGAGCTCATGTATTTTCATATGCAAAGGGAAAAAAGTCAAGTATTATTGAAGAGAGGTAGAGAATGTATACCACTCTTGTAACCACTTGAAATAGTTTTCTGAAAAGGCATGCTCATCCAAAGAAGAATCAACTAAAATAAAGAACCAATCCTAAGAAAAGCTTCAGGGCGAGCCTGAACTTAAGGATGAGCCAGCTCTCCATAGTAGTTTACCACAGTAGTCTGGGCTAGCAGATAACTAACCCTACCCTTTCTTAGCAGCTGCTCTTGCTGCCTGAAGAAGGGAAGGGCTGCTGTAGAACACTAAAGGGGAGCTGGGCTGGGGAGATGGCTCTGAATAAAGCTTGCCACTCAAACGAATGCCTGAGTTTGACCCCCAGGCCCCACATAGCTACCGCGGGCTTCTGTAATTCCAGCATGATGATACTGACGGAAATGGGCAGAGTCAGGATTTCCTGGAAGCTCATGGTGAGCACAGCAAAGGAGCAGAGCGAGAAACTGCCTTAAATGAGGTGGGAAGGCAAGGTCTGACCCAAAAGTTGTCCTCTGACCTTCACACACATGCTGTGGCTTATAGCGCATCCACACATGTACACACATGAATATGCACACAAAATAGGTAAAAAACAATTTTTTAAAAAACTAAAAGTCAAATTTAAGGAAAAATTCCAAAGCCTCTCAACTGGTCCTTGCTGGTTGGTTGACTATAAATATTATGACATAGTTGTGGTTACTTTGGGGACAATTCTTTAATGAAATGTTTTTACACGGCACAGTTTGCTATAGGAAACCTCTACAAAGTCTTACCTCCTGATGCATTAACTATCACTTATATAAAGAGATTTCATATGATTTTAGTAAAGTTTATATGTTTTCAAGAGTGCTGCCATTTTTCTTAAAGGTGCTTAAGGGCCTTTACATGGAAAAGAACTAGAAGGACCTTAAGTGTTACTAATGACTCCCTGGGCAATAGAATCATGGAGAGGGAGGTCTTCATATGTTTGTTTGTTTGTTTGTTTTAATTTTTAAGGAGAGGGGAGAGAGAGAATGGGCTTGTTTGGGCCTCCAGCAAATGAACTCCACATGCATGCACCCTTTGTGCATCTAGCTTATGTGGGTACTGGGGAATCAAACTCAGGTCATTAGGTTTTGAAGGCAAGTGCCTTAACCACTGAGAAATCTCTCTAGCCCCAAAGATGTTTTTTATTTTTACTTTCCTACATCCCTATAATAAAAACTGGAAAGAAATCTTCAGAATGAAAAGATACAAAGATGGCTTACATTCAGTTTTTGCTTTTGCCTTTTTTTTTTTTTTTGGTTATTTTTTGCTTTTCTCTTTTTCAGCAAAGAACTCCATATGTAGCCCAGGATAGCCTCCAATTCACAGACCATCCTGCCTCAGCCTCCAAAGTGCTAGCTTTATAATTATGTGCTAACACTTCCCTTTGTTTTTAAGGCATGTCTTCTAAATCCGAAAACCATAAGCAAAATTATATGCCTAGAAGACTGATTTTAACTGGATCACGTGAATATATACTTCACATACAAAAAATGCACGCTTATCCAGAAAGTATATACCACACTAGGCCACTAAAAAATTACTACATGAAGAACAATGATAATACAAATTTTTTCCAGGCTGATTCTCACTAGCCCAGGATAAAATGAAGTCACTCTACAGTATCCTGCTGGTCTCAAACTCACAGTGATCCTGTGAGTTTGAGCCACCACGCCCAACTTCATTGATGTTACTTCTTAAAAGACTTCTCTAGGGATTTTCAGAGCAGGGAGAGCCCTTTGTGCTCCTGTCTTTGAGAGTATGGGATCCTTATCTTTACTCTTGGTGGGCAGTTAACTCAGGAACCAGGGTTCCAGAAGCTCGAGGGTCACACAGCTCTCAGAATTAGTGGCTTTCTGGATTCCTGTCCTATGAATTTCAGTGAAGGAAACCCACAGACCAGAGGGTAATTTTTCTGGGTCCGTGGGTTACTTAGGGGGTTGCAGCGTGCATCAACTCCCTGTTCACCCACGGGAGCTGGGTGAGCAGTGGCTTGGAATAGCTGTGAGCCGAACAAGAGATGAGACTCTCAGGAGAACACGGCAGTGGGCAGTTCTCATTTTATTGATAGATAGCAGTTGTTTATATAGGGAAAAGTCAGAGGTAGAAGCATAGGAAGCAAGATCTGTGAGAGAATGGTGATGTCAGCAGAGGAAATGAAACCTTATTGTTTAGGTTTGTTATTTGCAGTTGGAATAAGTTAGGCTTTGAACTGCTTATCTTATCGGAGCTGTGTCCTGTCTGGGGCTGGAGTTTTCAGGATTGCTAAGATTTACAGGGGCCCTTGGACTTTGCCTCAACTTCCTTATCAGAAGGAGACAGTCCCAGAAGCCTGCCAGACTCAGCAGAACCCTACATCCTCCATGCCACATTAGCAGTACCACAATGTTTGATAGGGAGAGTTTAGCACTTAGGAGATAACTTGGAGCTAAAGAAAAGAAACCAGAAGTGGAATTCTCAGGAAATTGGAAAGCCCACCTTGAGACCAAGGCTGGGGTCTTCTATGGGCGTGGGAGCTGAACTAGTCAGTCCAGCCCTGATACCAGATGTCTGGGGTCAGGTTTTCTGGGAAAGAGCAATCTTCCCAGGAATCTTACTTCTCTGAGAAACATTCCCAGAAGGAGGTGGTTATTTCCTAGGAAAGGGAAACTCCTTTAGCAAAGAAGAGATGAGGCAAGGCCAGACCCTTCTGACATTTCTGACCTCTAGCAAAGTAGAATGATCTAGATTCTCCTCCTGCAGACTTTTTAAAACCATTCTGGTTAAGGCACTTGCCTGCAAAGCCTAATGATCTGGATTTGATTCCCCAGTACCCATGTAAAGCCAGATGTACAAAGTGGTGCATGCATCTGGAGTTCATTGGCAGCGGCTAGAGGCCTGACATGCCCATTCTCTCTGTCTTCTCTTCTCTCCAACCCCCTTGAAAATATATATATATTATATATAATATATATAATATATATATATATATTATTTATATAATATATATATTATTTATATATATAATATATATTATTTATATATATTATATATATATATTTATATATTTTATAGGTTTTTCGAGGTAGGGTGTCACTCTAGCCCAAGCTGACCTGGAATTCACTATGTATTCTCAGGGTGGCCTTGAAATCACGGCACTCCTACTACCTCTGCCTCCCGAGTGCTAGGATTAAAGGCGTGCGCCACCATGCCTGGCTTAAATATATATATTTTTTAATTATAATAAGGTTTTACTTTCAGAGGCCTGTTAAACTACCTCACTGCCATGCCCTGTGTTCATCCCTAGCACAGTACCTATCAATTCCAGCATTTAAGTTAGCATAGTGCCTGGCACATGGTAAATACTGGATATATGCATGGATGAACAGGCTTCTGGACACAAACATATATAGAGTGACGTGGATAATGAAGGATGGTAGAGAGGTGCATGAAGACAGATATATATGGATGGAAAAATGCCAACTTCTAGTCACAAAAATCTGATTCCTGTCCTAGTGCATGCAACAAGTCACTCTACCTCTCTGAGTCATTAGTAACACATAAAATAAAGGTATTTACACTAGCTTATCTCAGGGTGTTTCTTCTAGCTACTAAATTAGATGAGTAAGACCTAGGGACCAATTTTTCATTTTAAGCAGTTAGTTTGGGTAGTGAGAATCTATCTGTTGATTTCTCTTAAACACTGTGGGTCACATATAACATCAAATTGATGCACAATCCTTGACCAAGGGTACCATTCCCACAATGACACCATCCCTATATAAAAACAGGACTCACATGGAGATGGCCTACATGCTTTTAAAAACATAGTATCATGAGGTTTGGACTGAGCCTCACATACTGAAGGCAAACTTCAAGTCATTTTTCCAACCTATGGTGACAGTGTATCTTTGAACAGGAATAACCTAAAGACTTTTGGCTCAGTGATTAAACAATATAAAATGTAGCCACTTACCTTTGACTTTTTTATCAAACTTCTTCTGCTTCATTTTTTCTCGGTTTTCCTGCCTTACTTCCTTTGCTTCTTCCAGTGCTTCCTGACTACCCCAAACTTCAAGAGCCCTCTTCACAATCTACAACACAGCCCATATTTAAATTAGTTGGGCGTCACAGTTGCTCAATTTTATAAAGATCTGTCAAGCCTTCTTAGCAAAACTTTATCTCAAGGCAGAAAATAATCTAACTTAGTAAAAATTTATGCTTATTTGAATTTTAAAATACTTTTAAGTATTAATAAGAATTTTAATAATATATTTATCTTAAACCATATTCCAGTACAAACTGCTCTGAAGCAATGCCTCCAGTATTTTGACAGAACAGTACAAGAAATATCTGGAGTAGATATGGGAGAATACATGACTTCCAATGGCAGGCATGAGCACTAGAACCCTACCACTCGGCAGTCATTGAGGAACTCTGATCTGAGATACAGTGAGTTACATGGATGCTGGCTAGCACTCCAGATGGTCTTTCCCAAGTATGTTAGTTTGACTCAGGCATTTTGTTTTGTTTCCTGAGGTAGGGTCTCACTCTAGTCCAAGGCTGGCCTTGAACTCACACAGTCCTCCTACCTATGTTTCCCAAGTGTTACAATTAAAGGCATGTGCCACCATGCCCATCTATGGGCTCAGGCATTTAAAAAAATATATTTTTCATTTATTTAAGAGCAGGGAGAGAAGGAGAAAGAGAGAAAAGGAACACACCAGGGCCCCCTGCCACTATAAACAAACTCCAGATGTATGGGTCACTTTGTGACTTTACGTGGGTTCTAGGAAATCAAACCCAGGCTGTCTGGCTTTTCAAGCAAGTACTTTAACTGCTGGGCCATCTCCCAGCCCCATCAGGCATTTTAGGAAATATTATTTGACAGAGAGGAGCAGATAGAGAGAATGGGCACACTAGGGCCTCTAGCCACTGCAAAGGAACTCCCAATCCATGTGCCACCTTGTACATGTGGCATGACATGGGTATTGGGGAATTGAACTCGGGTCCTTAGGCTTTGCAGGCAGGCACCTTAACCAATCTCTCCAGGCCCCCATTAGGCATTTTTGATTAAACTTCCTACTTGAGCCCCTAGCAGGCAGATTCCTGAGAAGATCATAAGACCAGCCCTAAGATGTGTAGAGAGTAGTTGGAAGCTCTGGCAGTTGTGCTTGCTGGTGTTGTTGGTGTTTGCTGGCTGTTTGGTGGGGTCTCTCTGCTGGGATATATGGAAGGGAGCCAGCTTCTTCCACCATTGATGGTATTTCCCTGGAATTTGTTATCCTGAAATAAACCCCTTCCTCCCATAAGCTGCTTCTGGGTGGATGTTTGTCCCAGCAACTCAAAGCTGACTGCAATACCATCTGTAAAATTGCTGAAATGTTAATCATTTATGATTTTCTTATTTGTGCTAGACATGGTGGCACATGCCTTTAATCCCAGAACTGGAGAGGCTGAAATTGAAGGAGGGCTGTGAGTTTGAGGCTAGCCTAAGGCTACAGAGTGAGCTCCAGGTCAGCCTGGGCTAGAGGGAAACCCTGTCTCAAAAAAAAGAGAAAAGATTTTCTTTTTCTTGTTTGGTGGGGGAAGGCTGTGAGATAGGGAAATGGGTCTGACCCCACATTCTAAACTTATGTAACTTCAGAATTTCACAAACATCACCCACTAGCAGCATATTTGCTCCAAAGTGCCACAGCAAAAAGCAAAATAATGCTTTTAAATGTCATTACATATGTCTGTGGTCCATATGTAAAATAAGAAAAGGAAAACTCCTTTTCACTCTATAAGCAAACTGCAATTATAATTTGTTGATTGCTAAAACTTCAGGGCTGGAGAGTTGGCTCAATCAGTAAAGTGCTGCATAAGCATGAGGACCTGAGTTCAGATTTCCAGCACCCACATAAAAGTTGGGTATTGTGGTATATGTCTATAATCCCAATACTGAGGAGGCAGAGGCAGGAGGACCCTGGAAGCTTGCTAGCTAGTTAGTGTAGAAAAATCAATAAATCATGTCAGTGAGAGACACTGTCACAGAAAATAAGGTGGAGCCTAATGTTGACTTCTGGCCTCCACATGCATACATGCCCATACGCATAAGAATACATGTACACACATTCAAAAACAAAACTAAACAAACTGCACCTAAGTTAGTGTTTAACATTGCCAAACACAAGTAGTGAAAGACCTGTAGTTTCAAGTAGAGTTTCATATCACCCCACTGTGCGTGATGAGGGTTCTTCTTCACAATGAACTTCAGAGCTGGTTCTCTTTTCTCTAGATCACAGTCTTTCAGAAGATATTCTTGCTTTGCTTCTGTTTTGGTTATAAGCTTGTGTTTGTCATCAGCATCTCTGAAAATAAAGTCCATATGTAAAGTCCATCAAATAAACTAGGTTTTTAAATGAGTCAGCAACCACAGGGCATGCACACCAAAATCAACATGAAACACCTTTTCCTGCCTCTGTTTCTCATGTTAAAATTCTCATAGAAATTCTAACAGAAAAATACCTAATCTTTTACATATTCTAAGAAGTCACAACAGAGGTCATTTAACAATTTAAGAATTTCTGTAAAGTTCCTTTTGTTCCAGAAAGGACTTGAAATAAAAGTAGAGAAAATATAATGAAAGACTCAATGGGAAATATAAATTAAATCACAAGGTCAAGAATGGCAAGAAATGCCAGGTGTGGTGGTATATGCCTGAAATTCCAGTACTCAAGAGGCTAAGGTAAGAGGATCAGAAATCCAGGTCAACCTGGTATACATGAGTTATATGCCTATCTGGGCTACTACATAGTGAGACCCTGTCTGAAAAAGCAAAAAGATGGGCAAGAAATAAGAAACATGTGAAGGCCCATCTTGCAAACAAAGCTGAGTTCCATCTGGCTGAGTGGACTCAAAGCCAAGGGAAAATAGAGACTCAGTAGGTAACTAAAGTATCACAAGAGAATTTCATTTCCATCAGAAAATCAGCAGTTAGTTTTTCTCATGTATTTGTTCTCCATTCATATGGCAGGCACTGTTCAAAATAGGAAAACAGCCTTACTTTAATGAAGAATAAAAGAAAACATTGTGGGGGTTTTGTTTACTTTTTAATATTGTTTTTTTTTTTTTGTTTTGTTTTGTTTTTGAGGTAGAGTCTCACTCAAGCCCAGGCTAACTTGAAATTCACACTATAGTCCCAGGCTGGCCTCGAATGCACAGCTAACCTCTCACACCACTGCCTCCCAAGTACTGGAATCAAAGGTGGTGCACCACCACACCTGGCAAGAAAGCCTTGTTTTAATGAGGCTTACATTCTGGTTAGATGAAAATCAACATAACAATGGCAAGCCAGGGCTGGAGATAGCTCAGTGCTTAAAGGTACTTGCTTGCAAAGCCAGACAGCCTGAGTCCAATTCCCCAATACTCATATAAAGACATGCACAAAGTGGCATGTGCCCTGGCACTCCCATATTCATTCATTCATATTCTCTCCCCCCTTCTCTGTCTCAGTGTATGTGGGTGCCCTTTTCTCTGTTTCTCTTTCTCAAATAAAATAAAAATATGGGGGAAAAACAATGATAGGTCAAGCTGCTGTAAACTACAATGAACACTGTAGGAACAGAAATGTTCAGGTAGGTGGGTAATCAGAGGCCTCTGGTACAGGGACATGTGAGTAAAGTCCTAAAGAAGTCTGAACAGCCACAGAAAACCTTCCCAGCAGAGGGAACTGTGAGCACCAGGCTGTAGGACGCCCCTAGAACACAGAACACCTGCAGGAAGTGATGGCCAGGAGTGGTGGGAGATAGAAGCACCCAAGGGCCTTGTGAGCAGTGAGGAAGACATCATTCTAAATGGGATTAGAATCCATTTTCAAGGTTTTGGGGAAATTCTAGAGAGAGAAAAGAGCCCCCAAGTGGTTAAGTGGGGAAGGTAGGAGCAGAGGCTAGTTAGAAGACAGCCACAGTGGTCCAGGCAAGTGCTGATGAGGCCCAGACTGTGTCAGTGTTAGGAGAGGGTGAGAAAGAAGCACATGGATTTGGGAAACAGTTTGAAAAGAGTCAAACAGATTTGGACTTAAGCAGAGCACAGTAGAGAGAGAGCTAATGAATGAAGCTGGCCTTTAGCGACTCTCAACAATGAAGAGCATGTACAGGTTGGGGAGGACAGAAACTAAAGGCTCTATCAGAGGGTCCTATCATAAAGCCTGCCTAAAATGAGAATAGCCTTAATAAAGCTAAGTAATTTGGATAAGTACAAAGGAAGGGGAACGGATGCGTATATTACTCAGTACTAAAATCCTAGTCAAATACTGGAGCCAGCACAATGGTACACAAACTTGCTAGTTCCCTTTGTTTTTTGTTTATTTGCTTGTTTTTCCAGTGCTGAGGACTGAGCCCAGAGTCTTGCATTTGCTAGGCAAGTGCTCATTCACTAAGCTACACCCCCAGCCCTGGCACACACACTTGCAATCTCAGCACTCAGAAGGCTGAAGCAGGAACAGCAATGCAAGTTCAAGGCCATCTTGTGCTACATAACATAGCAAGTTTCAGGTTAGCTACAGCTACACAGCAAGCCCCTAGTTATACACTAAAGACTGAATGGTACAGTGCATGCCCAGAATACACAAGACCCTGGGTTTGATCCCGTGCTGCAATAAACAAGCAAACAAATAAATGGATGGAGACTAGAAGAAAAAATGGCATAATGTAGCTTTGATACATTCATTCTCTTTATGGGGGGAGAAAAGGTTGAGCTTCCTTTCAGTGTAAGCCCCAGTCCTCTGACCAAAAAGGTGTCTACATCCAGAGATGGGAAACAGGGCTCCTAGAGGCTGAGCAAAGAGAAGAGTGACATCCTTTCTGCTTTATGGGTTATATCATAAACTGATCAGCACAAGCTTCCTGTATGTCTTTTTTTTCTATGTGTGAGTATTCACACACTTTTGTAAATGTGGAGGTCAGAGGACAACGCTGTGTGTCATTCCTTGCCTGTCACCCTATTTGGGGCAAAGGTCACTTGTTCACTGCTGTACTCATCAGGCTAGCTGGCCTGTGATATTCTCCTGTCTCCACCTCCCCTCTCTCTGTAGGTGTGCTGGAATTACAGACACTAGGACACCAGTACCACAGCATGTGGCTTTCACATGGGTTCTGGGAATCCAAACACATAGTCAAGCTTGCACAGTAAACGTTTTATCCACTGAGCCAGCTCCTGAGCACAGTTTCCCATATTTCTTTGACAAAAATGGAAACCACAGAAGGTTTCCCTCCAAATAAAACTCCATATTATTAAGAAAATATCAAACCCAAACATATATAACCATTGTTTTAACCTCAACTTAGTCATAAATATTACATTTTAGAAACTAGGAACACTCTGTAAAGCCAGGCATGGTGGTACACACATGGGAAGCTAAGTTAGGAGGATCTCAAATTCAAGGCCAGCCTGTGCTACATCACAAGACCCTGTCTCATAAAAGAAGAAGAACAACAAGGATGAAGAGACAGCCTAGTTAAGACATTTGCCTGCAAAGCAGAAGAACCCGAGTTCGATTCCCCAATACCCAGGTAAAGCCAAGGTGGTGCATGAGTCTGGAGTTTGTTTGCAGTAGCTGGAGGCCCTGACATGCCCTTTATCTCTTTCTCTTTCTCTTTCTCTTTCTCTTTCTCTTTCGCTCTCTCTCTCTCTCTCTCTGCCTCTTTCTCTCAAATAAATAAATAAATAAAATATTTTTTTAAAGTATAAGAACAAAAAGAACACCATCTGCCCTGTGATTCCAGCTAAGACAAGAAGATTGTGAGTTTGGCACTAGCCAAGACAACTCAATGAGACCCTATTCCAAATATAAAAGGGCTAAAGGTGTGGCTCAGTAGAAAAGCTCTAGAATGACTGAGACCCTGTGCTCAATCCTCAACACAACAAAAAATTGTCTGAAATAAATACCTGCAGTTATCACAAGTTGCCAAATCAAAGTGGTTCATAAGATACGAATCCATAAATTCTTTCCCACACTCTTCACATATTGTATAATCAAACTCCATAACAGGTCCTACAGAAAGGAAGATGAAATTTTTATCCTTTTTTAAGATTAAAAAATATATATCTATATTCTTCTATTTTATTAGTTATCATTATATACTTTATGCCTAACATAAATACCTATGAACAAAACTCTGATTAAATAATTTCATGTTTTTCTAAAACGATGCTCTAAAAGGAAAGAGCCCAAAGTAATATAAGGAGGTGGATCAAGCAGTTCAACAAGTAGTTGTGAGCCCCAACCATGTGCGCAATACTTGCACTGGTGTTACACCACGGCTGCAGAGTTTACTGCAAGCTGATGCTCTCGCAGCAAGACAAATCTATTATCTGACATATCTGTGTTGGGCAGTGTGGTGAGGCTCAGAAGGTCACATTCGACAGCCCATGTTCCCTCCTGGGGACATTTCCAGCTCTTAGAAGCCACCTGCATTTCTTGACTCCGGACCCCACCCTCCATCCATCTTTGGGAGCAGGGACAGCACTACTCTTTCATAAACCCAGTCCTTAAGGAAGACCTCCCATTATACTGGGCCCACCTGGATTATCCAGAATGGTCTTCCCATCTCAAGGTCTTTAACTTGAAGCCTGTCAGCAAAGTCTCTTCTTTGCAAACTGATATATTATTATCAGACTCCAGAGCAGTTACAGTGTAGACATCTTTGGGGGCCTTTATTCTGTTTATTATGGTACTGTTGAAAATACAAAGATTGGCCCCAGGATGGGAGAGAAAGAGTCTCCCTACACAGGCCACCAACATATCACACAGTAAAGAACAATAGTAGAAGAGAGGCAACCTTCCAGACAGGAGCCTTCTTTTCTCCTCACCCCACTCCTGTCAAAAGAGAAAGCAGCAATCCCAAACATCAATTCCTGGATTATACTATGGTCCCCTGCCACAAGGACTGATCCAGACAGCCCACGGAGGAGGATATCCAGCTGATTGGGGATGGGGGGGGGGCATTGGGGAACTGGGGATAACAACTCATTGTTTGCCCACTAAATAATGTAACTCATTATGGACAATTAAAAAAATTCCTGGATTATAAACTCTTTCAGGGAGAGATCATCAAGCCCTGTACCCTCAGCACCCAGCAGAGAGCTGCCTTCACTGGGTAAGAGCTGGATTCCCTATGGACTTCATCGCAGAGCTAAGGATCTTAATCCTCTAGTGGCACTGTTTGGTCCTCCAGCAAGTCTAAGCTTTGCTAGAAAGTCCTTAGGGTGAGTGCCACCGCCAAGCCCCAACTCTGAGAACTGCCAATGTCCAACAGGAAGAAGAGGAGGCTTTTATTTATTCACTGATCAACATATTCCTATTACCGCTGTCCTTAGCCCTCTCCAAAATAAGGCCTATCAAGATCCCACCACCCCTTAGTCTCCAGGTTCTTCAAAAAAGTTGTTCTTCTTTATAAAGTAATAGAGGAGCACAGTTACAGAAAACCAAAACCTAGCTGGGCGTGGTGGCGCACACCTTTAATCCCAGAATTTGGGAGGCAGAGGTAGGAGGATGTCCGTGAATTTGAGGCCACCCTGAGACTACATAGTGAATTCCAGGTCAGCCTGTGCTAAAGCAAGATCCTACCATGAAAAAACAAAAACAACAACAAAAAAAGAAAACAAAAAGTCTGAACATTTTTGAACAGGGATGGTGGTATCTTCAAAAAATTTACCTGGGGCGGGGAGGATGTAGAGATGGCTCAGCAATTAAAGGTGCTTGCTTGCAAAGCCTAAAGACCAAAACCAAAAACACAAACTGGCACATACATCTGGAGTGCATTTGCAGTGGCAGGAGGCCCTGGAGCACCCATATTCACTTTCTATCTGTCTCTCTCAAATAAATAAAAATATGTTAAAAATTTACTAAGATATTTAGAATGAAGACAAACTGTAGCCCACAATTAGAAGGTTATTTCCTGGCATTATTAATCAAAAGCCATGCTTGGTTTTGTCAGTTGAAAGATTCTTCAAAATGGGAATTATTAAATATACACAATTCAATTTTCCAACTCTGTCACCCCTTCTACATTTACCACTCAGCACCTGGTGGTATGCCTGCTGGGAGTCTCCACTCTTTCTGTTCATGTCCTCTCTCACTCGTGATTGCTACTAACAGATCTAGGGCTTCCTATTTTTTAATGATGTATTGTTTGTTGCTGTCCTTCATTACTGCCTCAGATGTAGCCAGTGCCTTCTATGTCCCTGTAACTATTTATATATTCTCTAGCATTATAAGATAGTCCAAACTTCTCTTGTAGCCATATGCCCCAACCCTAGAATGAGCTATTTCTCCGATTCCTCTTTGTTGTGTTTTTTTTTTTTTTTTTCAGCTTATGTCAGGAAAGGATTTACTTTGGCTTACAGTCTTGATGGGAAGTTTCATGATGGCAAAGGAAAATATGGCATGAGCAGAGGCTGGACATCACCTCTGCCACAGCAGGTGGAAAACAGCAGCAGGAGAGTGAGCCAAGCTAGCACTAATAAACCTCAAGGTCTTCACCCAGCAACACACCTCCTTCAGTAAGGCTCCACCTCCCAAACTGATACCAGCTGGGAAACAAGCATTCGAAACACATGAGTTTATCAGGGACGCCCAATTCAAACCATCCCAATTCCACAGTCCTGACTCCTTTTAATGAAAATGGTATTAATGGCCTGAGATCTGGATACCAGGTGTGTTTACTGCTGCTGGTGTACCTTTGTGCTGTGGTTGGAATCCCCCATAGGCTCAGTTGTTTGAACACTTAGTCCCAGCTAATGGCACTGTTTGGAAAGGTTGGAACCTTTAGGAGACAGAGCCTTGTTGGAGGAATTGGGTCACTTGGCTTTAAGGTTCATCCTCTGAGGCTTGCTGACTTCAATGTGAGCAGCTTCCCTTTCCTGCCACCTTGCATTCTCCATCACAATAGAATGCATTTCCTTGAAACTATCAACCAAAATAAGCTGCTTTCTTTCCTTAAGCTGCTTCTAGTCAGTGTTTGCTCAAAGCAACAAGAAAGTAACCAATTCACTTTTCTTCAAGACCCTGTGAGTGTAGCTAAAGCTAGAAGAAAAATATGCACACATTCACAAACATGCACACTTGCTTACTGTAATGTAATTGTTTCACCTGTGCACTCTCACGATCTGGCTCCATTTCAGCCTATGAAGGTGATTTTCCTTTCTCATTCCTTCCTTCCTCCCTCCCTCCCTCTCTCTCTTTCCTTCCCCTCCCTTCTCCCCTCCAATCTACTTCTATCTCTCTCTCTCTTTTCTCTTGTGATTTGAACTTCTGGGCTCAAGCAATCAGATTCTCAAGTAGTCGAGTCCTATCAAAATAATTTTGAGGGACTGGAGAGATGGCTCAGCGGTTAAGGCACTTGCTTCCAGTGCCTAAGGCCCTGGGTTCAATTCCCCAGGACCCACATAAGCCAGACCCACAAGGTGGTGGCCCTGGCTGGCGCGCTCTCTCTCTCTCTCTCTCTCTCTCTCTCTCTCTCTCTCTCTTTCTCTCTCTGCTTGAAAATGAATAAATAAAAAAAATAATAATTTTGAGTATTTATTCTCTGCATCAATACCTTGGGTGTCCCAGCCTGTTATAAAACAACTGAGAACATCAACCCTATGTATACAAACCACAGGTTAAAGAATCATGTTCACATGTACACATGTATTAGAGGGTATTATCACTCTTATAATTTGCTCACTGATCAAAGTGCAGAGAAGTATGTATGTTACTTAAAAGCAGGAGCGTAGACAAGTTATTTTCTGAGAAGCACGTTACCTGGTTGATGGACAATGTTGCCAACTTTACATTGTTCTTCCTCCTCCTCTTCTAAAATGAAGCCTCCTCCTGTGTCAATTATTTTGGGAGCTGCTTTGACATTAGCCATGCCTACAGAAAGCAAATAACAGTAGTTATTGATTGAAGCAGGTAAGGATATATGCGCTCTTGTTGGTAAACATGAATCTTCTTTAAAAAAATTTATTTATTTGAAAGAATGAGATAAAGAGGCAGACAGAGAGAGAATGGGTACACCAGGGCCTCCAGCCACTGCAAACTAACTCCAGACACACGTGCCACCTTGTGCATCTGGCTTTACGTGGGTACTGGGGAA
Organism: Zapus hudsonius; assembly: GCA_004024765.1. NCBI lineage: Eukaryota > Metazoa > Chordata > Mammalia > Rodentia > Dipodidae > Zapus > Zapus hudsonius. Next base: position 22,282 of record PVHP010018831.1, read on the forward strand.
TCAAACTCAGGTTCTTTTGCTTTGCAGGCAAGTGCCTTAACTGCTAAGTCATCTCACCAGCCCAACAGGAATCTTCTTGACAACACAAGGACGCATTATCACTACTTCTATTCAACACTGTCCAGAGGATCCCTGCAGGTGCAACATGGTAAGAAAACCAAAAAGAGATAAGAAGTGGGAAGAAAGAAGCAAAATGGCCTTTATCTACAGATGATGTGATATGTATGTAAAACATCAACAAAAACCCACAATTAAAGAACAACAATAACTTAAGGAAGAAACGTATAAAATCTCTGCCTTGAAAACTATAGAACCCTAACAAATCAGATAACCCAGAACTATGGAATACATCTGGCATAACTCACTTGCTTCTAGACCAGAAAATGAAGCCTTCTCTAAGTAAAGCCCAGGATAGCTCCAATGACAACAACAAATCCAAACCAAAGCTCAGGTCTCTCTGAACTCCAAGGTATACCTAAGGCTTAGCTCCAGTTTGAGATAGGACAGATACCACTCATTAAATCTTTAATATGAGGTATGTGTGGTAGTTTGAGTAATGTCCCCCAATATAATTTATTATAAAAAAGGTTTATTAAAATTATTGTCTCTAGGCTTCTGGCTGGAGGAAGTGTCACTTTGGCCTAGCCTCTTGGGGACTGACCCTTTCTAATCTGGATGCAAAATACTAGGGATAGATATGCAAAAGAAGAGCCAAATCAGTCTGGAGTTCTGCATTTTTTTCTAAATGACAGTGTGCTTGCTTCTGGTGGTGGGTTCTGTCTCTGTCTCTGCTTGCTTCTGTGAAAGGGGGCCAGCCTTTTTTCCTTAACTTCCCCTGGATCTGCTTAATAAACTTTCCTCCCCAAAATTGTGCCTGGTTTGGAGATTCATCCCAGCAGTGTGTGACTGACTACGACAGTATGTGGGCCTGTCCCCACCCCTCTTGTCCCTACCAATTATCCAATGGACTCCCCAAAGTCAGATCCCATAGGGTGAAGGCTCAGTACCCAACAGCCTGATTTCAGATGCCAGTTACTTTGGCCAACTGGCTATAGAGGATTCCATAATTCCTTTCTTCTGTTCAATAAATGTGTTGTCATTTGATCCTGGTGTCCCCCACAAACAAATGAATGTGTTCTGGGTAATCGATCCTCAGCTGATGGCAGTTTGGATTTTACAAACTCGATGGAGCTATGTTGTTGGGGGCAGGATTTGGGGGGTTATAAGCCAGCTTCCCCTTGCCAGTGTTTGGCACACCTTCCTGTTGCTGTTTCCAGTACTGTGACGGAGGTGATGTCCACCCTCTGCTCATGCCATCATTTTCCCTGCCAGGATGGAGTCTCCCCTCGAGTCCCTAAGCCAAATAAACCCATTCCTCCACAAGCCGTTTTTGCTTGGGTTCTTTCTGCACAGCAACTAGAAAGCTGACTATAAGACGTGTTATAGTATCTTACAGAACTTGAAGAAACACTTCACTTACATCTATCCATGTGTTTAAAAGGTTGTTTTAAAGTGTACAAATGAGAGATGAAAGACACATCAGGCAAGGGTAAGGTCAGGGAGGGTCCCAAGTATAGAAGCTTCCTCCCCACCATACTCCAGGCTTAGAGTCCAAGAGGCCTAAGCAGGTACAATGTGGCCACAGAAAACCACCAGTTAGGGAACAGAGGGCATAAACGGAAATCCAAGTTTCCATACACCAGCCAAAAGCCAACCAGATTCTAGGCAGGCTCCTAGACAGAGGTACGACCTACAGATTAAAAACATGGCAAATCGACAGTCCACCTTAAAATGCCTAGTGTAGCACGTTCGATCCTGGTGAGTCAATCCCTTTCCACTGCTGGTCTTAACTGACCACAGCCTGAAGACCTACGCCAAGCCCTGCACCTCAGTATCTCCCAGCACCGTTGTGAAATCCAATGGGATACATTCGGGGTGGGGGGCAGGTGCATTACCCCACGACGGAGTGGCCCTGTCCTGCCCCGGGAAAACCGGTCCTCCAGGGCTGGGTTAACGCCCTGGCGTGAGGACGGTCCGGGGCCACTTCTGCCTGTGGACCCAAGGAGCACGCGCAGGCCCACTTCTGGACTACTGAGGCCCGGCCAGGCCCGGCCGGCTGCACCCCAGGGCTGGGCTCGGCCGCCTGGACACCCGGGGGGAAGGACCCCACCTCCAGAGGCCGCCGCCGGGTAGGGCCGGGCCGCCAGCCGGGCCTGGCGCAGCATGAGCGCCCGCTGCCGCTTCCGCTCTACGTCCGCGCGCACGGCCGGCGGCAGCTCCGCGGGCTCCTCCGAAGCCACAGGCCCCGGCGCCGCAGCCATCGCCCAGCAGCTCCGAGGATCCCGACGCCAGCCGCGCGCATGCGCACGGCGCCAGGAGGCCAGCTCACCGCCCCGCCTACTCCGCGAACCTGCTTCAGGGAAGGAGTGCGCCTGCGCAGTCGGGTGGCGTGGCCTGGGTGGACGTACGCATGCGCAAAGCTTGTAGTCTAGTGGATTTAAATACCCTGACTTTTCAAAACCTGTAAGTGAAACAAAATGTTTACTTAGCTTTCATTACATTAAACGTAATTAAAACCAGAAAATAAGTTCTAGCGACTCCCAAACACGATTTAAGAGTCATGTTTAGAAATACACACGTGACAGAGTTCCCACTTTTCAAAGGTGAGTCTGAGAAGTTCATTTCAGTAGCGCTAATGTAATTCTCCGTATATATTATTTACATACATTCTGTGAAGAACCTGGTTGTTTTTAAAAACCTGTTTACACCAGAATGGCTGAGTTGGAGCTGGAAAAATATTTCAAGCGATCCCTGTTCCCTTTCACCTCAGATCACCTTTGTCTCTTTGCACCGATTTTGTCCAGGTGACACCAAAGCACAAACCACAAAGAAAAAAAAAAGTCCATTAGGCTTTGTCAGTTAAAAACTCTCGAATTTCAAAGAACACGATTATAGTGTTAATCATGGGAACCGAAAGGGGGTTCTGGGTAAGAGGACTGATTTCAAGCTTTCTCTGTACAACTCCATAAATGAGAAGTGAGGGTGACAAAAGGCAGACTCTATGTCTAAGCTACAGAGAGAGGAGCCAGGTGTGGTGAAGCCCGCCAGGAACCCCAACTCTTGGGCAGTGGAGACAAGACAGGAAGATCAGGAGACCAGCTCACTGCATAGCAAGTTGGAAGCCAGCCTGGGCTCCATGAAGCTCTGCTTAAAAAAAAAAAAAAAAAAAAAAAAAACAAGAACTAAAGTAGAGAGAGGAGAAAGTAAGAAAGAGGGAGGGAGCGAGGGAAAGAAGGAAGTAAAGAAAGGAAGGGAGAGCATTCGGACTCAAGAAAGGTGACAGAACGGTGGAGAAGCCTAAGAAAAAGGTTGCACAGAGGAAAGTAGGGAACAGCAGCTGGGGGTGTGCAGAAAGCCAAAGTCACACCATAGGGTAAGTCAGGCAGCCCCATGACAAGAGTGACTGTCCTGAACACAAGAAACTCACAGCAGGCGTGGTGGCACACGCCTTTAATCCCAGCACTCTGGAGGCAGAGGTAGGAGTGTTTGGAGGCCAGAGTGAGACTTTACCCTGAAGAAACAAGGTGAAGGAGGAACAGCAACTTGGAGTCTTCACAAATTTTACATCCAGTGGGGGGGGGGCGGATTTGTTATGACAGTGGACTCCTCCCACGTGGCAGGTCAGCATTAAAGAAGAAATGAGTTATCTGGAGTGGTAGACGCCATGTTCAGAGCAGCACCATTCACAGTAACCAAAAGCTGGAAGTCACCCAAGTATCTATCCACTGAGTGGACAAACAAGTAAGCAGAGTATTGCCATACATGGAGTATTATTCAGCTATGAAAAATACTACACTGATCTGTGCTATAACATGATGAACTTGAAAACAAGTGCTAACTTATGCTAAGTTGGAGGTCACACTATATATGGTTTCAGTTATATGGCACAGTGTTCATCTCCTCAGAAGGTGGAGAAGTGGGTGTTGCACAAAGTGACGAATGCACAGCTTACTTTATGGATAACTCACCACAGTGCTAATGCTGGTAAACTCAAGTTCAAGCTGATCCAGGTCCAGTGCTTTCATTGTTTTATCCAGGAACACAGCTAATGAACACAGCCAAGTGGGACGCTCATGCAGACTGAAGTGGGAAGGTCCTTTTTAGGCAAGGTCAGCTGTTACACAACTCCAGGGGGCTGCAGAGAGAATTGGGGCTTATTGTGGCCAGGGCGTCTGATCTTTTGAGAAAAGTAATACCTCCCTGTTTTGTGTGTGTATGTGTGTGTTCATATGTTTGGGTATGTATGTATACAAATGCTGGTGCACCCGTGTGTGTGTGTGTGTGTGTGTGTGTGTGTGTGTGTGTGTGTATGTATGTGGAGGCCAGAAGTTGGTCAGGGGGCTTCTTCGGTTACTCTCAGAGAATCTCTCCAAGAACCTACAGCTGAACTAGCCACCACCTGCCCAGGGCATATGCTACCACATCTGGCATTTTATATGGGTTCTTGGGACACAAACTTGTACAACTACACTTTACCCACTGAGCCATCACCCCAGCTCCCCACCTCTCCAAGTTTCATGGACATACAGATCACCTGTCAATCTTGATCGAGATTTGACTATGGTGGACGTAGGAATGCACGTCTAGAACACTCTCTGGTGGCACCTCTCCAGAGCACACCCTGACGGGTAAGAGTCCTGGTTACAAGTTCCTGAACTTGGCTGAACATTGGAATCCCCTGAGGAGTATAAAAAAATACTGCTGCCCTCCCCTCCCCCCTCCACTGGAATTGGGGATAACAACTCATTGTTTGCCCACTAAATGTTGTAACTCATTATGGACAATAAATTTTTTTAAAAAAATAAATAAAAATAAAAAATAAATAAATAAAAAATAAAAAAAAAATACTGCTAACCCCGCCCCATGCCCAGGGGCACCTGATGTCACAGGTGAGAGATGGGAGCTGAACATCAGGGTTTTGTAAAGACCCACCATCCAATGCCCAGGGGCATTCTCATAGGCTCAGCACACCTTGAGTGCAGGTTCATTAGATGACCTCCAGGGACTCAGGGATTCTGACTGTGGGGTGTTTCTGAAGGATGTGGTAACAGTGTCCCTCAAAGTGTCCTTAGACCTTCTCCCAGCAAAGTATTCCATCTTGAATGTCACTGATGCAGAGCACAGCATGGTACTACTCAGCCCCCCTATTCTATAACTCTTGGCAACCTGCTGGTCTTCTGCAGCTAACTCTCTCCTTTGGCATGAGGACCTCTGTCCCTGAGTTTCGTGGGATTGGGTCGGAATTGTGAGCTGGCACCTGAGCCAAGCTAAAGGCAGACTGCTTCTTTAGAGAAAGGAAGAATGCATGTCTGAGCTGTACCTTCCACAGGGTGACAAAGGCTGGAGGGCTCACCTAGAGCAAAACCCAGTGAGTCACAGTGGCAAGGGCACAAAAGGAAAAGGGGCAAAAACAGCAAACCTGGCTGTGTTCTGGCTAATCCCCACTGCACCCATGACTGCATCCACCTTCCTGCTTTTTACCTCCTTCATCTCCTAGACTCACTGAGCCTGGCTCCATAAGGGGCCTGTACAATGGACACAAAGAATCGAGAGCCCGATGGAGGCAGGAAAGGGCAGGCTGGTAAGAAGGAACCTGGAAAGGGGACGAGAGGCCTGGTGGCGTTTCCTGCCAGGGCCTGCTCTCCAACTGCATCCATCTATGCCTGGCAAGAGAGGATGTGAGCACGGTGTCTTCATCTAGTAACTGGCATTGCATGTTGCATTCTTTTTTTATTTTCATCTCTCCTCCAGTTCCCCGGGGCTTTCCTCCTTAATGGGGTCTTTTCGAACATCACCGGCATTGTTCACAATAGGCTTATGTACCTGTGGTGATAGGAAATACTCTATAATGGCTATCCTGTTGTTTTCTGGCTTCACCACTACTTATTATACTAACAGCAATAGTGATAATAGAAAACATTTCCATGATACTTACCATATACAAGGTTTTCTTCTGTATTGCTTTGAGACTGAATCTTGCAATATAGCCCAGGCTGGCCTTAAATTCACAATCCCCTCAGACTTCTGAGTACACAAGGGCAGTTCTAAAGTATTTGTTTTCTTAATTAATATAATCATTCTAATCAATCAGTGAGTGGCTTCAATAGTCCAGTTCCTAGATGAGGCAGCTAGAGCAGAGATGCCAAGTAAGTTGTTGTGTGTATGTGTTCACATGTGGGTGAGCAAACGTGTGCAGGTACATTTGCACATCTGTGCATGCACGTGGAGACCATAGGTGAACATCAGGTGTCTTTCTCAGTCACCCCCACCTTATTTTTTGAGACAGGGTCTCTCATTGAACCTGCAGCTCACATTTTGGTTAGACTAGCTGCCAACAAGCCCTAGAGAGCTCCCTGATGTCTGCCTCCCCAGCACTTGAATTACAGGCACCTCTGCCACACCCAGCTTTCCATGGGTACTGGGAATGCAAACTCGGGTCCTGACTCTTGTGCAGTAAGCACTTTACCAACTGAGCCATCTCCCCCATCCCTCTCTTATGTCTTCACTAGCTTGTCCTGTCTGGGTTAATATAGAGCGGGGTCATGGTAATATAGAACCAGGGCCATGGAGCTAACCAAGTGGCTTCATACAAAGAGCCTGGAGTGACTATTGCCCATCTGGGGTTAGGCGAAGGTGGGTGAATATGATCCGGGATGCTCATGATATGTGTCTGAATGCCAGTAGTAGGACTATAGGCTTATGGTTTCCTGTTCTCTTATGACCCCCATTGAGGATTTCCTTTCAATTGCCTTTTAACACTTCCGGTTGCAGTTTCAAGCCACAAGCTAGTCGTGTTTATCAGCATGTGCTTCCTCTAACAGCTTCAGTTCTGTTGAAGAAGTGAAACACTAATCAATGTAACTATGTTGAAAGATGTCTTTGCAATTTTCATCATGCCTAGAAAGTGGCTGAATGCCTCTCTGCCTCAGTCTCTCTCCAGAACTACTACTACTGAACTAGTTTAGTCCCTGAACAGCCTCTGGCCTGGTCTCCCCCCCAGGTTGAACCCCCTCCAATTCAGCCTCACACAGGCTGACAGGACCTTCTTCCTAGGATACAGCAATGGCCACACTTTTCCTCTGCTCAGACATCATTGTTTCACTTCCTGTCATAGATCCTTCCAAGTTCTGGTCCAAGCAGCCACAAAACCTCATCATAAACTTAATGCTTTAGCCAGACTGAATGTGATTGCATTTCCCAGCCCTGCCAGGGCCTCTCACGCTGACTCTTTCCCTGCCGTTCCCTCACTGGTGCCTTCTCACTTTTATTTGCATAGTCATGTATTCGGCACCTGTTCCAACCAAGTCCTGGGCTGAAGATGCCAATGGATTCATTATAATCCTCCTCTCTAGGAGTTTAGAGTCTAATCTGGACTGGTCACATGACCACCTGTCACAATCTTATCTGAAAGAATTCAGTTTCTCTGCACCTTGAAGTTTTGTCTTGACGTTTCAACTGGAAATGACGTCTTCTCTGAATCCTATTCCTTTCCCTTCATCTCTACTTTCCACACACACCCATCTTCCACCATCCATCTTCTGTGATAAGCATGGAGGTGACTATTCTCCTCTGAATTGTACAAGAGACGTTTTGGCTTGAGGCAGAATCCTTTTGCATCCAGGAGAGGAGCTTACCCAGAGTTGACACACCGTCAAGCCAATGCCGTTGAGTAGCACTGCAGTCACCATCAGCCAGTGGGGACATGACTCTGAGAGGTCACACCAGCCCTGCTCAGGTAATTCATGTCCTCCCAATTTACCCACTCAAACAACTCAATCATTTTCAATACAGTTACCTGTTGTGTAACCTCTCCATAATCCATTTTAGAACATTCCCGTCACTGAGAAACAAATTCCACCCCACCCTCTTTCCTTTCAAACCTTTCCAGCCCTGAGCAGCCACAGTAGACTTGCCTGTTGGACCATTTTCTATGAATAGAGTCTTTTGTGTCTGGAATCATTCACTTAGCATAAGGTTTCAAAGTCATCCATGTTTAGTATGCATCACTATTTCATTTCTATTGGCAACCTTCCGGTGTGGGTTGTTTTGAATTTGAGGCTATTATGAATAACACTGCTATGACCATCCATGTACAAATTCATGTTATCATTTCTGTTGGCTATGGACCCAGGCATGGAATTACCAAAGCCAACACTTTGAAGAGATGCTATGCTGTTTTCCAAAGTGACTGCACTATTTTCTGACAGCAGTCGATGAGGGTCCCAATTTGATGATAAAGATGATGTTGACAGCTATTCCAGGGGATGTGAGGTGACATTTTGGCTATTGTGGGTATGGCTTGTGTTTCCCTAATGACTAATGACTCCAAGCAACTTCCCGTGCATGTATTGACTATTAATATATCTTCTTTAGTGCACTGTCTATTCAAACCCCTTGCTCACTCTGTAAATAATCTTTTGTGTGTGTATGCATGCGTGCATACGTGTGCTCTTGTGTGAGTTGGGCACCTGTGTAGAAGTCAGAGGACAACCTTGAGTGTCATTCCTCATCTTGCACCTTGTTTGAGGCAGGGTTTCTTGTTTGTCGTTTCATGTGACAGGCTTGCTGGCCCATGACTGTTCAGGGGTTCTCCGGTCTCTATCTTCCATCTTGCCTTGGGCATGCTGCCATTACAGATGTGTGCCACTGCATCTGGCTTTACGTGGGTCCTTGGGATTCAAACCCACATCACCATCCTTGCATGGCAAGTGCTTTACCCACTGGGCAACCTCCCCAGCCCCCCTTTTCTACTTTTTTAAATTTTTATTTATTTATTTATTTATCTATTTGCAAGCAGAGAGAGATAGAAGAGAAACAGGCAAAGAGAGAGAGAGAGAGAGAGAGAGAGAGAGAGAGAGAGAGAGAGAGAGAGAGAGAGAGAGAATGGGTGCACCATGATCTCCAGCCACTACGAACAAACTCTAGATGCATGCACCACTTTGTGCGTCTGGCTTTACATTGATACTGGGGAATTGAACCTGGGTCTTCAGGTTCGGGAGGCAAGTGCCTTAACTGCTGAGCCATCTCTCCAGCCCCTTTTTTTCACTTTTAAATCAGGTTATTTTTCCCTTTTAGGGTTTCTGGAGTAGTAATTATTTTCTGTATACATTTTGCTTTTTCTAAATTTTCTACAATCTTCATGAATTACCTTGGTAAGAAGAATGCATAACTGATATACAATACCAATATATGTGAAAATATAGAAATTACCCTCATCAAATTTATGACTGACATAAAATTGGAAAGATTAATAACATGTCTTTTGATAAAATCAAGACCCATTCTTAGAGAACTAAAACAGTAGGTGTAAGATAGAACTAAATGGCTGGATAG
>PVHP010018832.1:0-32611 GCA_004024765.1 Zapus hudsonius
GACTCAGAGAACTGAGCGGAAGAGGGGGCGGAAAGATTGTAAGAGCCATGGTGGGGGAGAACTCCCAGAGACATTGCTCCCCTTAGTAACAACATACAAAGGGGGGTGGAACCGGGTTAACTCCTATGCTATCCATAACCCTCTATCCAGACTACCTACGGAGAAGGATACCCAGATGATTGGGGACAGGGAGAAAGGAAATTGGGGAAATGGGGATATAAACTCATTATTTGTTCATTAAATATATCTAATTATGGGTAATAATAATAATAATAATAATAAAAAGAAAAAACAGTAACAATAGTAATAATAACACTAATAATAATAATAATGATAATGGGGACTGGAGAGATGGCTCAGCAATAAAATATGCTTCCTTGCTGTTAGAATGCTGGAAAGAGATATGTGGCATGCAGCCCTATGGGAGAGAGGTCATCAACGGTGCTAATCAGGAGTGGACCCGGCAAGCCTTAATACTGGCCAGCCAGGCTAAATGTGCCAACTAGTGCAACAGTGGCATGTCTGTTATGGGAGAATCAATTGCTTTCTAATTGGACTGGATGCCCACTCTATGGGAGAGAATACATGCCTGGTACTGAAGACCTAGTCAAAAGCCTATGCCTGGGGAGGTCATGAGCCCAAGGGGAGTAATGCCTGCTGTTGTCTGGCTAAATGCATATGTTATGCCCACCAGACTGCCCTCTAAGCACTTTTTATGTTTATATAAATATATTAATGCTACTCTCACTTTTGTTAGAGAAGCTTCCCTTTTCAGATGGTGGTGACCACTGGGATGACTCAAAGATCACCATAGTGCTAAGAAGTGACAGTAGAGTGTTCAGCACTGGGATCTCTATCACACCCACCAAGGCTCAGGGTCTATTGTGGAAGAGATGGAGAAAAGAATGTAAGAGTCAAAGGAAGGGTAGGACTGCTTATAATGCAATCTTCCAGACATAAAATGGCCTGGATATTCATGACCTCACAGTGCCTGACACTACCTACACAAGACCTTCATAATAGGAGGAAAAGATGATGACATCAAAATAGGAGAGAGACTAATTAATTGGAAAGAAGAAGGTATTCAATGGAGAGTGGATTTTAGAGGGGGAAATGGGGATGGGGGAGAGAATTATCATGGTTTATTGTCTATACCTATGAAAGCTCTGAATAAAGTTTTTTTTTTTAAAGTGTTTGTTTGCAAAGCCTGCCAGCCTAGGCTCGGTTCCCCAATAACCACATATAGCCAGATGCAGAGTGGTGCATGCACCTAGAGTTCATTTGCAGATACAAGAAGCCCCAGGATGCTATGGTGTTTTGTTTTTATTTTAGTTTGTTTGGTTTGGTTTGGTTTTGGTTTTTTCAAGGTAGGGTCTCACTCTAGCCCAGACTGACCTGGAACTCACTCTGTAGTCACAGAAAGACCTCAAAATCACAGCAATCCTCCTACCTCTGCCTCCCGAGTACTTGGATTAAAAGTGTGTGCCACCACACCGTCCTGCTATGGTGTTCTAAATCAGAATAACTGTAAACTTGTTTTGATGTCAATTTGGAAGGTGGAACCTTCCTGGAAGAGTTATTGGGGTAGGTTCAAGGGTGTTACAGCCAGTTCTACCTTGCCAGAGTTTGGCTCACTCTCCTGCTGCTGTTTCCTACCTGCTGTGGCAGAGGTGATGTCCAGCCTCTGCTCGTGCTATGCTTTCCCCTGCCATCCATCATGAAGTTCCCCCTCAAGATTAAGCCAAAATAAAACCTTTTCCTCCTTTAACCCAGGCTCAGAAAGTCAAATGTCACATATTCTCTGTCATAGGTGGATTATGCTTCAAATGTTCAGATTTGTATGTGAGTTAGAGTAAAAGAAGTAGGGACTAGGAAGCTTGAAGGGGGCTATGAAGGAGGGGGAGGAGAGAGGGTATAAGAGGGTATAGTAGATATGCAAGTAGAGGGGCAGAATACTGGGGTGGGGAATGGTCTAAGTGGGGTCAGAAAGGGGGATGGAGGAGAAGAGGGTGTGGGGAGGACTAATCAAAAATTTAAAATGTTATGAACAAGCCAAATGGAAACCTACTTCTTTGCTACCTAAATATATATATATATATATATATATATATATATATATATATAGAGAGAGAGAGAGAGAGAGAGAGAGAGAGAGAGAGAGAGAGAGAGAGCGAGAGCGCATTTGGGCAAAAGTGTCCTGTGGAGATGGATAATGTGCTCAGAAGCCAAAGCTTGTTATTGGAAAAATTTCAGTGCCAGGATGCCTTCCAGTGAGTTGTTGGCCAGGGAGACCCCTGATGCCCCTAAAACATTAAAGGCTATTGCCAAGGCTCTGCATTTCCCACCAGAACAGATAAGACCCTATTGCTGAAGACTTCACATGCCTGAGCAATCAAGCTGGGGCTGAGCTGGAAGTCTCCTCCCTGTTGACCAGCTGTCAGGATGCTGTAAAGAGCTATGCAGCCTGTTGGGGAGAAAATTCTTCAATGGTCTGAACTAGTAGTGGACCCTACAAGTTCTATGGCTGGCCAGTCAGGCCAACGTACCAACTGGTGCAATGGTGGCATGTCTGTTTTGGAGGAAACCAACTGCTCTCTGGACTTGAGGCCTGCTCCACTGGAGGAAATTCCTACCTGGTACTGAAAACCTAATCAAAAGACTATGACTTAGGGTGTCATAAGCCGTAGGAGGAAAACTACTACTGTTGTCTGGCTAAGTGGATAGATTATGCCTACCAAACTGCCCTCTACTTATGTTAACTGCTACTCTCACTTCTGGTTAGAGAAGCTTCTCTTTTCAGATGGTGGTGACCACTGAGGTGACTCAAAACTCACCAAAGTGATGAAAAGAAGGGACGGTGGGGTGTTCAGTGCTAAATGAGACATCTCTATCGTACTCTCCAATGCTCAGGATCTATTTTAGAAGAGGTGACAGAAAGAAAGAGTGAACTAAAGGAAAAGGAGGAGTGCTTAAAATACTATCTTCCATACACAAAGTAGCCATGGCACTCATGACCTCACAGTAACTGATGCTGCCTACCCAAGACCTGCATAATGAAGGGGAAATGATGACATCAAAATAGAAGAGAGACTAGTAGGAAAGAAGAAGGGATTCGGGAAGGGGTAAAGATCATAGTGGGAGTATAGTGGGACTATGATCATAATTTATTATCTATATGTGTGGAAGTTGTCAATAAAAAGTAAAAAAAAAAAAAAGAAAGAAAACTTTTCTTCCCACTAGCTGCTTTTGTTTAAGTGCTTTGTCCCAGCAACAAAAAGATAACAACAGGCAAACAGGTTCCTATTCTCTCTTTTTAACTTTTATTTATTTATTTATTTATTTTTGAGATAGGGTCTCACTCTATCCCAGGCTGACCTCGAATTCACTATGTAGTCTCAGATTGGCCTCAAACTCACAGTGATCCTATCTTTGCCTCCTGAAAAACTCTATCTCAAAGTAGGAAATTTGGAAGCAAAAGATGTTCCTTAAAGCATATATCAAATGAAACAAGCCAATTATAGAGCAACAAATAATATGTGATTCACTTACATAAGGTAATCAGTGTTGCCTGATTCAGAAAGTCATGTGGCGGGTGCCAGGAACTTGTCAGGGAGGGTGAGAACTCAAGTGTTCAATGGGGACAGTTTCTTGTTTAAAAATGAAGAGTTCTAGAGACAGGTGCATCTTACAGATCTACTCAATATCAATGAAGTATACACTTAAAAAGTTAAGAGGAAAAGTTAAGCCAAGCATGGTGGCACATGTCTTTAATCCCAGCATTTGGGAGGCAGATGAGTTCAAGGCTACCCTGAGACTACATATTAAATTTCAGGTCAGCCTGGGCTAGAGCAAGACCCTATCTCAAAGGGGAAAAAAAGAAAGAAAAGAAAAGCTGAGTGTGACATGTTTAGGCTGCAGGTCACTGAGAAAATCAAGCTGGAGCTGAGCTGGAAACCTCCTCCCTGTTAACCAGCTGACAGAAAGCTGGAAAAAGCTACAGCTAAGTGCAGTCCTGTGGGAAAGAGAAGTCATCATCAGTGGAAAACAGCAGTGGACCTTGCAAGTCTTAAGATTGGCCAGCCAGGCCAAATGTGCCAACTGGTGCAACAGTGGCACATCTGTTATGGGGGGAAACCAACCACTCTCTAATTGGACTGGAGGCCTACTCCACAGGAGGGCATACATGCCTGGGACTGAAGACCTAGTCAAAAGCCTATGCCAGGGGAGGTAATAAACCCTAGGGGAGTGAGTAAAGCCTGCTGTTGTCTGGCTAAATACATATATTATGCTCGCCAAATACCTTATAAGCACTTTTTAAAAATATTTTATTTATTCATTTTCAAGGAGAGAGGGGGGGGGAGCACACCAGGGCCACCACCTTGTGGGTCTGGCTTATGTGGGTCCTGGGGAATTGAACCAGGGCCTTAGGCACTGGAGGCAAGTGCCTTAGCCATAGCTGCTGAGCCATCTCTCCAGCCCAAGCACTTTTTTTTAAATGAGCATACCAATATAATAATGCCATTTTCACTTTTGACTAGCAAAGCTTCTCTTTTTGAGATGGTGGTGACCATCGGGATAACTCAAAAGAGACCATAGTGCTGAGAAGAAATGACAGTGGAGTGTTCAGCACTGGGACATCTCTATCACACTTTCCGAGGCTCAGGGTCTATTGTGGAAGAGGTGGTGAAAAGACTGTAAGAGCCAAAGGAAGGGTAGGACTGTTAACAACACAAACTTCCAGACACAAAATGGCCTTGATATGTGTGACTTTACAGTTCCTGATAATACCTACACATAATGGGAGGAAAAGATGGTGACACCAAAACAAAATAGAGACTGAGAGAGGGAAGAGATATGAGGGAGGGTGGGGAGGGAATCATAATGGTTTATTATCTATAATTATGGAAGCTATCAATAAAAAATGAAGAAAAAAAAAAGCAGGAGAGATGAGTTAGCAGTTAAGGCATTTGCCTGCAAAGCAAAAGGACCCGAGTTAGATTCCTCAGTGCCCACATAAAGCCAGATGCACAGGGTGGTACATGTGTCTGGAGTTTGTTTGCAGTGGCTGGAAGCCCTGGTACGCCCTTTCTTTTTCTGTGTCTACCTCTTTCTTTCTTTCTCACTCTCTCAAATAAATAAATAAAAGTTTTTAATTTGCTTTTAGATCCCAAGAACCCACATAAAGCCAGAATAGTAGTAGCTCAAGCATCTTTAATTCCTACACAAATCTGTAATCCCTGCACACTTATGAAGCAACATGGAAGATATGCAGTGACAAATAAGAGACCCTGCTTCAAACCCCAAAGTTGTCCCCTGTCCTCCACACACATGTCGTGGCATGCACACACCTGTGCATACATACATAGTGATAGAAGGTTAAAAAGAGACTAAAATGGTGAAGCATCATGTTTGTAACAGTGAGTTAATCAAGGTTCCAAGAGGATTTGAAAGTGAAGACATGGTACGAGGCTTCTCTGTCAAACAGCAAGATTACAACAGAGCTCTGGAAGCTGAGAGAGGGGTGTGGGCAGAAATTGGAAGCAGAGGTCCTCAGCACAGTAAGGACACTGGACACCTCACATGTGCATGTGCACACACACAGCTGGTGCCAATCTGGATGGTCTAAGAGCAGCCAGCCTCACTGAAAGGACATGAGGCGGATCCAGGGCTCTGACAGCACTAGTGTACAGACCCTGACTAGAGGCCTCTGTGAGAAGAGTGATACGGTTGGGAGTAGTGATATACTCGGGCACAGTGAGAGAAGAATTGGCATAAGTTCCAGGCAAGCCTGTGTCAAAGCAGAAGGGAAAGGGCACTCTCACCAACTTCCACAGAGATCAGGAGGGCTGTACAAAGCTGCCATCTCTGAAGACCAGCCAAACCTAAGTGCTAACAATTTGTGTGTTCAACTGAATGCAGCCAAAAGTCACCCCTCTACAACAAAGAAATCCCATAGAACAACACACCCAGGAGGAAAATAGACAAAGATGCTGGCCCTTCAGAGGGGATTCCAGCAGCCAATCCATCCATCCACATGAAAGCTATCCAGTCTCACCAACAACCAGGCCAGAGCAACTTAGATCACAATGAGATACAAATGCAACAGTCCAGCCTGGAAACCATCAGTGTGTCAGGGAACCATCAGTTTATCAGGAGAGACAACAGTGCATAAGGGGAACAGGCCCCACTGCTGCAGGTACAACACAAGACCACTGGGAAAGCTGCCTGAGAGAGCGCCCACCCCACAGCCACCAGCATTTCATATGTACATAGACCAGGAGACACCAGAGCTGCTCACAGCAGTCAATTCATGAAAGCTAAAGGCTTGACAGGACAGAGAAGACCATCCTGTGATCCAAAATGCAGCTATAAACTCAGCAGGATAAGAAGCAGCATCAGCTACTACTCCAAACCAAGGTGAGGACTTCACACACAATGCTGAATGATAGTTACATACATACAAGGAACATGCCACATGATCTGCTGACAAGATCCAAGACAGTCCAAGACAGAGCCTGTTCAGGGCTGTAGCAGAGGTGGGTGGGCACCAAACCAGCTGAGGACAGGCTCTCCTGTTCATGGGAGGAGACAGGAGGACACCAGGCACTGACAGCTGACCCTCCACCTGCACACAGGGACAGGATGCTTCTCAAATGACAGAAAGGCCAAGGCCTGACAGAGATAGCTTTCAGTCTAGAGTTTACAAACTGGACCAAATATCTTCATTCTAATGACTAACTGGGGAGATGGTTCAGTGGATAAAGCACAAACACACAAACCTGAGTTTGAACTCCCAGAGCCCATGTACAGCAATTGTACATGTGTCTGCAATTCTAGCATGCCCATGGTGAGATGGGAGGCAGAAACATGAGAATCTTTAGAGGCTTGCGGGCCAGGTGGCCTAGCATATGCTGTGGTGCAGTGGAAAACACGAGACCCTGCCTCAAACAAGGTGGAAGGTAAGGACTGACCCTCAAGGTTGTCCTGACCTCCACACGTGTGCCATGGTATGAGTGCACGCACATGCGTGACACACACACAATAAAAAATAAAATATGAAAATTAAGTAATAGATTAATTGAATCAAACAATGGAGACTCTGCCCACACTCACTCTGCTCAGCCGGGAGACAGCCAGAGACACGGAGGTCTTAAACTCCTCAGGGTTCTTCTGAGCCAAGGTGGTGATGAGGCTGGTGGCAGCGGTCACCACACCCTGAAAGATAAAGATGCCATTAGGAGGTCTAAGAGCACCATGTGACAGTGAGCATGGAAAACACACCCTGCAGCGCCAGGCCCCACTTGGCCTCATGGGAGTACAGCGTGGTAGCCCTCCAGGAGACATGGGGACTACTACTGTCCTAGGATAACAACAGTTATTTTCTTATTTTTGGTAAGTAAAAAAATTCTCAGTTTAAGGAAATAGCTCAGTGGTAATGTGTTAACCTAGCATATACAAGTTCCCTGGGTTTAATCCTCAACACAGTGTGTACACACACGAAAGAAAGAAAGAAAGAAAGAGAGAGAGAGAGAGAGAGAGAGAGAGAGGTGGGGGGGAGGAAGGGGAAGGGAAGGGGAAGAGAAGAGGGGAAAGGGAGGGAGGGAGGGAGGGAGGGAGGGAGGGAGGGAGGAAGGAAGGAAGGAAGGAAGGAAGGAAGGAAGGAAGGAAGGAAGGAAGGAAGGAAGGAAGGAAGGAAGGAAGGAAGGAAGAAATTAGCCAAGCTTCAGCACATGCCTGCCATGTACAGGGCTAAGGCAGAAAGATTGCTAGTTCAAGGCCAATTGGGGCTGCCTATAATTCTTGGGGGCTTTCTCCCTCCTGCCTTCTTGTGGGCAATAAATAGCTCTCTGTACTTTGGTGGGCTTTACTCCCTTCTCCTTCTCATGGGCAGGAGCTCTTCATACTTTCTCCTCTTAATCTAATGAAATCTCTCTAAAACTCACCCTCTAGTCGGATTTTAATTCTTTGAATCTGGGGACACCCCAAAATTCTCGTATCAGGCATTGGGTAGAAACCCAAATTTCTGGTTTCATATTGGTCTGTTGGTCAGAAACTCAGAGGGTAAGTGCTCTCCTCTGAGAACATGTTCTTCATGGCAGGAAGCATGATCTGTTGTGTCCCTAATTCTTCTCTACAACTTTCTTCCACTTAGGAACTGGGCACATTTAAAACTTGGTAGATAGTAAATGACACATGTTAAAACTTTGTTTTGAGGGCTGGAGAGATGGCTAAGCAGTTAAGGCACTTGCCTGCAAAGCCCAATGACCTGGGGTTTGATTGCCCAGTACCCACATAAAGCCAGAAGCACAGAGTGGTGCATGCATCTAGAGTTCATTTGCAGTAGTTGGAGCCCCTGGCATACCTTATTTTTCTCTGTGTCTGTCTCTGCTTGAAAATAAATACATAAAAAATATTTTTTAAAAAATCTTGTTTTCTCTTTCTGCCTGTTTATAAAGCTAATAACAAAATGCAAATGTTAAGTGTGGAACACTGACTGAGTTTTAAATGCTAAACTGAGAGAACCAGATTCTGCCTGGAATTGCTGTGCTGGGCCAGGCAATGCCCTGGGACACAGATTCAATCATCTTTGGGGGCTCAGTCTGGAATTTGCCTTCTTAAGACCACAGGCTCACCTCAAGGTCAGTATGAACCAAACTAAACCAGAAAGGAAGTGGGAGAATGACTCTGGAGCTTCCACTACCTCCCTTGCTTTCCAGACTGGGGAAAGCCCCAGCCATGGCTATCATGGCTGAATTCCTAAACTGGTTTTCTTTTCCCCTTTTTTTCATTTTCTTTTTTTGATTTAATTTTATTTGTTTTTGTTGTTATTATTGTTATTGTTATTGTTGTTTTGAGGTAGGGTCTTGCTCTAACCCAGGCTGACCTGGAATTCACTATGTAGACTCAGGATGGCCTTGAACTCACAGTGATCCTATCTTTGCTTCTCCAGTGCTGGGATTAAAGTGGGCCAACATGCCTGGCTACCCTTTTTTTTCATTAAGGCCCACTCCTTCACTGGGTACAAGCGGCAGCCCTCACTGTCCCCAGCAGAAATAACCAAATTCCTCAGAGATCTAGATAGAATGTACTCAGCCTGTGGTCTAGGATTCATACAGCCTACACAGATTGGGACTCACATGGGCTATACACTATGCACAAAAGGGTGACTCCATGGGGGACCCAGACCCTGAGACCCACTGATAGGCAGCAAGTGGTGGCAGAGTGACAGCAGAGAGATGTCATGACCACACTCCACAGACAGGGACCATGTAGGCAGCTGTGACTTAGTTGGGCATAAGACTGAGACAGGGCAATCTGCTCGGTCCTAAATTGCACCACCTAGGGGCTGAACAGATGGTTCAATGGTTAAAGAACATTAACGACTGTGTCTGATATTTCCTGGTTTGCTTCTGGTTTCAGACGAAATACTATGTTTTACCTGTAGACACCTTTTTGATAATTATAGCTTTTTGTTTTGTTTTGTGTGTTTTGTTTTTTGTTTTAGGTAGGGTCTCCCTGTAGCTCAGGCTGAACTAGAATTCACTATGTAGTCTCAGGGTGGCCTCCAACTCATGACGATCTTCCTACCTCTGCCTCCCAAGTGCTGGGATCAAGGTGCCCAATAGATATGAATGGAAAATGCTTGCATTCTATTTGCTCCAGAGGGGGTTTGTATCTGTCAGTGCTGCTTCAGGCTGAGGCACAAATTAGAGGATAAATGCATGACTGAGTCCTATTATAAGCATGGCTCCAAAAAAGATTCGTAATAGATCTACACAGACAGGCAAATATTTAGAGTCACATCAGTAAGGATCTAAATCCTTAGGGTCCTATCAGTAAGAATTTAAATCTACCTGGGTCCCCAAAGTCACCCAAGGCCTGCAAGTGGACAAGAATGGAAACCCTGTTTTACTCAATGTCCACTTCCCCTAATGCCTTGCTTTTATTTTTTCTTCCCAACATTTTCTTCCAGGACTAACTTCCTGCACTCTTATCAATGCACTTTCAGGGTCTCTTAGATAGACCCACTGGAGAAATTTCCCAAATGCCACACCCGATCACCCCAATTCTTTAATGGCAGTTAGGGTTGCTTCTTCAGAGGGGGAATTGAAGTAGTTTAGGGTGAACAGCCCCCCAAAGTAAAAACAGGAATGTCCTTGAGCCTGTCCTTGCAGTCTTTACTTTGCTAGAGGTCAGAGAAGGGTCGGATTTCTCCTTATCTCTTGCCTAAAGGAGTTCCCTAGACCTGTCTTTCCATAAACTCAACCTGAGTTGCTAGGAAGAAGTTCCCCTTTCCTAGAACTAAGATTCCTAGAGGATTAAACCTGAACCTGGAATTGTGGTTGGTTAGCTCAGCCCCCAAAACTTGGCATCAAGGCTGCTTAGCTCAGCCCCCGTTCAGAACACATAAGCATTCTTCTTCTATGAATCTAATACAATCTCTCTAAACCTTAAAAAATTTCCCACAAATGTAAGAGAAAAAAAAGGTAGATGAATAATACTTATGACTCTAGAAACAAACATTAGCTTAGGAACCAGCCACCTGGATTGTCACTTGTTCCCACCTGCTTTTGCCTGCAGCTCCTGACAAAACAATAACAAAACCCCACCACGTGCCATCTCCTCAGCTTACCGTCAAAGCCATGATATCTACATTCGAGAAGTAGCTCTCACTACAACTTCCCAGTTCTCAGTGGTGAAGTGAAAGCTGGCATGCCCCATGTTCAATAAAATGCTTTCAGGAAAAGCCAGGCATGGTTGCTCAGCACTCAGGAGACTGAGGTAGGAGGATTGCCATGAGTTAGAGGTCAACCTGGGCTAGAGTGAGACCCTGCCTCAAAAAAAGAAAACTTTCAAAAAAAAAAAAAAGAAAAGAAAATTTTCAAAAAATTGAGAGTCAAGAGGGGTGGCACATACCTGTCATCCCAGGAACTTGGGAGGCCAAAGCAGGAAGATCGAAAGTTCTAAACTAACCTGGGTTACATGAGACCATGGCTCAAAAAAGAGTACATTAAAAAAAAAATAAAAGCCAATTAAGAAAGAAAAAGCCAGGCATGGTGTTGCACACCTTTAATCCCAGCACTTGGGAGGCAGAAGTAGGAGGATCGAAGTGAGTTGGAAGCCATCCTGAGACTACATGGTAAATTCCAGGTCAGCCTGGGCTAGTGAGACCCTACCTCAGGGGGAAAAAAAATAAGTGACATAGGGCAGGAATTGGTCACTTTAAGGGTTCTGACATTTGCAATGAGGCCCAATCCACAAGAGCTAATCAAACCATGTGCTAACGCTTGGCTTGCTGGGTACTAAGTCTCTTACCACTTCAGAACTTACTCTTCTTTCCTCTGCAGCCTCAATGGGAGCCAAGAGCCAGGGGGCCCAGTGCTACCAGGCTAGTACATGGCCCTCAGGTGTCCTTTGACCTCAGATGAATGCAAGGCAACCTCGACCTTCTCTTCCCTGCCCCTAGCCCTTCCCCCCTAGGAAAGCTCAGTCCTTCCAGCTCTAGGCTATCTATCTGCTCCACCATAGGGTCTCTCAGGGCCTAGCTCCTTCTCCCCACCTGGTGCAAAGCACTCCTGACCTCAGCTGAAGGTCTTGACCAATCCACAAAGCCCTGGATTCCTCTGCTACTCTCTGAAAGGGCCACATAGCACATGCACTCTGGATGGGCAACTGATACTGAGACAGAATGAGAGAAAGTTAGCTTATTTAGGCAGGTTTCAGCCAGGGACTGAGGCCCAGAGGGAACTAGTAGATGTCAGTACACCCAATATCTCATCCTGGCACAAGAATTAAAACTCCTAACTTGCTGGGCGTGGTGGCGCACGCCTTTAATGCCAGCAGAGGCAGAGGTAGGAGGATCACCGTGAGTTCGAGGCCAGCCTGAGACTACATAGTCAATTCCAGGTCAGCCTGTGCTAGAGTGAGACCCTGTCTCAAAAAAACAAAAAGACAAACAAAAAAAATCCTAACTTGGACTAGAACTCATGTCTGACACTGCTCTACAATACCCCCTGCTGCTGTCCACAGTCTATGCTATGACTCCAGCCCCAAATATGGGTGGACTCTATGACCCATCCTGGATTTAGTAACAAATCTGATTTTTTTCTTGCCTACCTGAATTAAACACTATAAAGGCTGGCACCTTTCTTCTTTCCAGGCTTCTAAACTTCCTGAGACCCTGCTCCCTTGCTTCCAGCTTTTCATCCTGAATGGCCTGGACTTCCCCCACATGAGTTTTCAGTCTCCAGCCTCACTCGGCACCTGGCTGAGTGGGGAAGGGAAGCATAACTGACTATTAATCCTAGTCTCATATTTGCTTTACGGTCTCTAAACCCACCATGTGCAGATTTCCACTCTGAATCAGCCACATAGACGCTCTCACTTTTCCCGTCTCCCTCCATGGGAAAACGCAAGGCCAAGGTTAAGTGTGTTCCCCTCTTTTAAGCTCTCAGACTGTCCCCTAGACCTCACCTTCCACTGTTCACAGCACCTATAATCTTTCCTTAAAGCTTTCCTCATGTTCACAACCCCTTCTGATCTTTCCTTGGAAGCCCGTTTTCCCAGATGCCACACACCTGTAGCTCCATCCTAACTTTTCTTCAAATGTATTCTAACTTGTCTTTAAAAAAGCTTCAGTTTCTCTTAAGTGATAACTTTCTTTCCATGTGCTTGCGCCTAGTCCAGTTTCTCCCTAAACTCCCATCTTTCTTAAGTGTGTTTTCCACATAAAAATATGTTCTGTCCTTCCTTCCCAGATCCCAAATCCTCTTAAACTCCACAATTTGTGATTACTCCCCAAATAAACTCAATTCATAATTTGTTCTTCTTGAATCCAGCTTTATTGTTCTTCCTTAAAGATTAGGAAAGAACCCAAAACTTGGGACTCATTAATCTAGGGCACCCCCCTAAACCCCAAAATTCCTGCATCAATACCTTCCTGGGTCTTGATCCCAAGACCTGAAAGTCAGACACAAGCTGGGAGCAGCTAAGAGGGCCTTCTGGGTCAGGCTGTGACAGCCCTGACCTTATCTACTTAGGGCTGAGTTTCTGTTGCCAAATGAGCATATACTAACTAGCCAAGGTACTGGCAGAATAAAGCTGTGAGGCCGGGCGTGGTGGCTCACGCCTTTAATCCCAGCACTCGGGAGGCAGAGGTAGGAGGATTGCCGTGAGTTCAAGGTCACCCTGAGACTACATAGTGAATTCCAGGTCAGCCTGGACTAGAGCGAGACCCTACCTCGAAAAACCCAAAAAAAAGAATAAAGCTGTGAGCATGATCGGGGACAGGGAAGAGGGAAATAGGGGAATTGGAGACATCAACACATTATTCCCTTATTAAGGGTATCTAATTATGGATAATTTAAAAATTAAAATAAAAAAAAGAATAAACATAAAAAAAGACCCAAAAGCACCCACAAAGCTAGGTCACATAATCCATGTCCAGAGAGGGGCATCCTCCTGGGACACTAGGTCCAACTCTGCCTGAAAAATCACTCAGTATAGCATGGCCATGTGACTGTGGAAAGCTCCTTGAAAAGGCATGAACTATGTCTTCCAGAATTCCACAGATGCTCACAACCACACACGGAAAGCACTGTGAGCATGTGATGCCCATTCACACTGCCCCTCATAGCTGGTTCACTTGCACATTTGTATGTGGGTCTGGAACTGTCCAGGGCCAATGCACACCCTATGAAAACCTAGTTCAAGCCTGATCCTCAAAAGCTGTGAGAGATCACTTGATCTTTCGGAGCTTCTGTTTCCTCAGCTGCAAAACGAAAAATGCCACAGCTCATGGGGTCCTGGTGATATAAATGGAGGCCCAGCTAACAGCCTCCAGCAACATCTTCTGACCCCACAGGTGGGACACAAACCTGCAGGGGCCAGGCTGCTTCCACCCCAGTATTCAGGACCCACTCCTGAAGCATTATCCTTGGCTCTCCTCCCAGGTCCCTGCCTTCTCCTTGCACCTCTACCTTCGGGGACACAGTCCATCTCCTACCCAAATAAGCACAGGAAGTTGTGATGTGGGGACAGCTTAGACAGCTGTCACTCTGCAGCAAAATGCCCAATATACAACCCCCCCCCAACCCCACCACCACCAATGTACTCTCCTCTAAATAAAGCATAATATCTTCATTCCCACCTGGCTGGGCAGCCATAGCCACTGAGTCAGACTCCCATCCACACCTATTAAACAGGATGACAACTGAGCCTGACTTAGGGTTACATAAATTCATAAGACCTGCACACTGGAACCCAATCAGGAGGCGGAACACCCCTGTCATAGCCCCAAATGAGGCAACTGACAGTGACTGCGGGGGGTACCATGTTGGAATCACCCTGTATAGATGGCATCCCTGGGAAGTACCTTTCTGCAGACACTGATACAGACAGTGTACTAGAACTCTGCAGGCTGCCACTTGCCACCCTCAGTGTCTCAAAGGCTCACACCTGAAGTTCTCTTCCAAAGAGGCTAGTGTGGAGCCAGGGTGGAACGGAACCCGTACACTCACCAAGTGCTGATCATTGAGGAGGTGCACCACACGGGATGTCCAGTCACCCATGGGAACAAGGTCAGGTGACGTCCTATACAAGCGCAGCAAGCACAGGGCAGCGCTCTGCTTCACACTGTCCATGGTGTCTCTGGAAAACAGACATCTTTCACTCGGGAGTACAGCGGCCCTTCATGAGACTCCACAAGTCAAGCTGAGCACAGCATGGAGAGCATGCCACAATCACGGGGAGATAGGCCTAAACAACATCAACATGCCAGGCCCCTGAAAACCTCAAATCTCATCCCTTCCTGGTCACTAGGTGCACCCTAGCTGTGTAGGCTGACCATCCACTCCTGGGCGCCTAACGTGCCCTGGCTGTATAGGTTGGCTGTGTTCACTGGTGTTCCTCACAGCACTTTTTCACAATTTATAATCACTCCAACATGTCAGAAGGTCTCAACTACTAGAGTGGTCTCCTCTCTTGCCCCCAAAAGGCCCTTCTGTGTCCCACTCCCCAAACTTCACCCAGCTCCACCCACCAAGCAGCGTGAGTCCCTCCATTCATGTTTCTCATCCTGATTTGGAAATGGGGCCAGCAAATGAGATAGAGTAACAAATTGTTCTTATTCTTAAAAAAAATTTTTTTTTGGATAATAGGGTCTTATTATGTAGTCCAATAGCCCAGGCCAGTCTCAAAACTCAAGATCCAGCCAGGTGTGGTGGCGCACGCCTTTAATCCCAGCACTCGGGAGGCAGAGGTAGGAGGATCACCACGAGTTCAAGACCACCCTGAGACTACATAGTGAATTCCAGGTCAGCCTGGGCTAGAGCGAGACCCTACCTCAAAAAAAAAAAAAAAACAAACTCAAGATCCTCCTACCTCAGCCTCTCGAATGCTGCATTACAAGTGTGTGTCAACAGCTCGAAGCAGGAGGTTTTAAGAGAAAGCATGTTTGTTGCAGCCCAGCCCCACACCAGTGTCTATGTGTATTTGTTCACAGATGCTGTGCAAAGCCTGAGCCAGCCTCTGTCAGGAACACTTTCTCCGTTCCTTTCAATTCCACTGCGAGGCTGCAGATGGGTGACTCCATCATGGCATCCTGCACTCATTAGCCTCCCATCTCCAAGAGCCACTCTCAGCTGCACCCCATGACCACACTGCCTGAAAACTGTCCTCAGAATCAGCGACTGCCACCTGGGCACTGTCCTCAGAGCCATCTACTACTCAGCAGGATTTCATCACACGCTCACATTTTCCAAGGTGGGCTCCAGGGTGCAACAGTAAGCTGTGGGAGAGGTGCTCATATGCCCATCAACTGTCCTTACAGGCCAGCATTCCTTAACTGGCTGGCACCACCTGTCTTCTGCTGAAGGAACATTTCTGTGTTGGACCTCATGGTCATTCTGCATGTGTTATTGTTACTTCAGAGAATGATCATGTCTTTCTAAGTGCTTTTTATTTATTTTTTTATTTGCAAGAAGAGAGAGAGAGAGAGAAGGGAGACAGAATGGGTGCACCAGGGCCTCCAGCCACTCCAAACGAACTCCAGATGCATGTGCCACTTTGTGCATCTGGCTGTATGTGGGTCCTGGGGAATTGAACATGGGTCGTTAGTGCCCTAACTGCTGAGCCATCTCTCCAGCCCCCTTCTGGGTGCTTTTTTAAGATTATCCTATCAGCATTTCATCCAATGGACCAGTCCTACCATGGTGTCAGGAGAAGGCAACAGCTCAGCAACAGAGATACGAGAGCCAGGGGCCTACACAGGGCACCGAAGGCAATGCTCACAGGGCTTTCAAGTGACCACTTCAGAAAAGGGTCAGGGAGGCCTCACTGGCATCTTGCCCGACTTCTCTCTGGTCTGACCTCCAACTCTCCCTCTGCCCCAATACTTATACCGACCTCCTTCTACCTCTAATTGTCCCCAGGTGTTCTCTGTGACTTCTGCTTATGGTCGATGTGTGATGGATCTCTGTACTCTTCACTGCCCTGGGGGCTCTGATGCTCTTTCCTCATCTGCTCTCTGTGGTCCACAGAGCTCCTGTGCTTCTGAATCATTTCCTTGGGGAGGTTCTGCAGTCTCCCCAGTCTGGCTCCTCCACCTGCCTCGCCAGCACCAGTCTTGAGACGTCTTCCTGCTGTGCCTCCTGCTGTTACTGTGGGTCAAGGTACCTGGACTAGCCTGGACTAGAACCCTGCACTGCTCTCTGCTGTGGGTCTGAACTGTGCCTCTGCCCACTAGAAGACAGTAGTAGGCCCCCCACCATGACAACTGAAAATGCCTTGAGCCTTTGCTCCATAGTCCCTTTGGAGCAGATGGCTGGGTGAAGAATGTTGGCTAGTTCTGTCTCCTGGCACCTCCTGCCTCTGCTCCAGTCTCACGGACAGCTAAGGACTATGTCCACTGCTCCCAGGACCTCAATATCCTGCTCACTTCCCTGATGGTCCATCTATCTCCTGGACTCTGCTGAGTACAGCCAAAAGCGCCACTATGGTTGGGGTTCATCTGTGCAGCTCCACGAAACACACAGCTGGCTGGGGCTGGTTCTGCCTCTGCCAAGCCCAAAGATTGGGACAGACCAGGCCTGTTTCTAACTTCTGCAGTCACTCCTCAAGCCTACCCAACTTCTCTCCAAATGAACCAAGGAGCTAGATGATGCAGAATTCTCAGGATCCTGGGTCCTGGCCTCCCTCCCCAAGCTTCTGGGAAAGGACAAGACCCAGAGCTATGTCACTCAGCAGAACAACTGTTCTTTCTCCTTGGCAATCATGCAAGTGAGATTCCTTTCTGAATCAGCTTGAGGGTTTTCTTCTATGATGTGCTTTTTCTTTTTTCATTCACTTTGTGTGTATGTGGACGTATGTATGCATGTATGTGGAGATCTGAGGACAAAATGTCTATCTTGTCCTTCCACCTTTTGTGTGCACCAGACTAACAGGCCCACAAGCCTCTTGGATTCTCTTGGCTCCTTCTCCCATTGCTATGGGCATACTGGGATCATAGGCAGGTATCCCTCACTTTATACTGGCTTGCACAGGTGCAGGGAAGGATAGACTCAGGTTGGCAGACTATGATCTGCTTTTCTTTTTTTAAAGTTTTAAAAAATATTTTTATCTATTTATTTACTAGAGAATATGGGCCTGCCAGCGCCTATGCCACTGCAAACAAACTCCAGACACATGTACCACTCTGTGCATCTGTAAGTGGAGAATCGAATCCCACATAGCAGGCTTTGCAACCACTGAGCCATATCCCCAGTCCTATGATCTGCTTTTTAAATCCTAATGTTCTCACAGAGGGAAAATCTAACTACACTCTGAGCTCTACACTTGCACTTCATGGCCCGCCCACAAGCCATGCCACAGATTCAATTATATACAAGGGGTGTGTTTAGCAGGAGAACATGCTCGGTGCCTGTCAACACTCAGATACATACCCTGCCACAAGGATCTTGGGGATCTCCCCAGCAAAGGCTTCGGCCATCTCACGGCTGCCCACGTTGGCAATACAGTGCAGGGCAAGGCCCATGAAGGTAGGGTTTCGGCTGGCCAGGTCGTTCTTGATGGCATTGTTGATTAGACGGATTAGCTCACTGTTCGAATTCACCAACACCGAGATGAACAGGTAGCCCTGTGTTCCCAGAAGGCCAGACACAAAAAGCTCATGATAACTGCATTGACTTGTAGCCTTAAGAGAGCAACACATGACCCACAGAGTGGCAAGCCTCAAAAGACTCTAGCATCATTCCCATGGGACACCACTGAGACTCCACCAGAGGATTCACCCATAGCCTAAGGGCATATACCAGCTATGGCACAGATGTGCACATCTGTCCCTGCCATGACCCATCCCTGATATAGACTCCCCATTAGAACAGGTTCATAGTCAGAAGCCAGACCACTTAGTCCTTCCTCAAGTCCCATTCCCTTCTCAGTAAGCCACACATCTGAGTGTCCGGCATCCTCGGCTCAGGATGGGAGGAAGTTTTTGCTGAAAAGGCCATGCCCGACACCATCAACTAATAAACTACATAGATTTTCAGAAACTCAGCTTACTTCAATCCACTCTTCGCTCGAGACTCTGTCCCCACTGTCATTTCATCACCTGGCCAAACCCCAGTCCTGCGTCACCATCTCCATCTCCTCATATTCTTCCCACATGGGACACAGTATTCTTCTTAAGACCTGTTAGATCACTAACTGTCCAGTTAAAGCCCGCCCAGATTCCCACAGCCCCTCCCCTCCAGCTCAGCTGTAGATCCTCCTGCTAGGGGCCCTGCTCCCCTATCCTCAGTCCTCCTTAGTCTTAGCTTCTTCTGCCTGGATCACTCCTTCACAGAGACCTTTCCAGGGCCCTGGTCACAGCTGCAATCAGTTTTTGTAGGGCCATATAATGCTGCAAGAGTAGGTCTACATCTGCTTTTAGTCACTGTCCCCAAGGGTTTCTAGCACACTGCTTAGTATATGGCAGGTACTTCACAAAGTCTTGTTGAATAAGGACCTGGGTAATTCGTTCCAGGATCCCTGTGACTACAAAAACCCACAGGTGGGGCTGAAGAGATGGCTTAGCAGTTAAGGCGCTTGCCTGCAATGCAGAAGGACCTGAGTTCGATTCCCCAGTGCCCATGTAAAGCCAGATACACAAGAGGGCGCAAGTGTCTGGAGTTCATTTGCAGTGGCTAGAGGCCTTGGTGTGCCCATTCTCCTCTCTCTCTCTCTCTCTCTCTCTCTCTCTCTCTCTCTCTCTCTCTCTCTCTCTCTCTCGTAAATAAATATTTTTTAAAACCCACAGATGCTCAAGTGTCTGTTACCAGATTGTATGATACTTACATGTAACTTACACAATCCTTCCAATACTCAAGATCACCTCTATATGATACTGAATACCTAAAAGTATAACTACACTATGAAGTTTATTCTATGGTATGGGTTAGGGAATAACGACAAGAAAACACATGGGGGCTGAAGAGATGACTTAGCGATTAAGGTGTTTGCCTACAATACAGAAGGACCTGAGTTCGATTCCCCAGTGCCCACATAAAGCCAGATGCACAAGGTGGCCTATGTGTCTGGAGTTCGTTTGCAGTGGCTGGAGGCCCTGGTGCGCCAATTCTCTGTCTCTGTCTCTGTGTCTCTGTGTCTCTGTCTCTCTCTGTCTCTCTGTCTCTCTCTGTCTCTCTCTGTCTCTCTCTCTCTCTCTCTCTGCCTCTTTCTCACTCACTCGCAAATAAATAAATAAAAATATTTTAAAAACAAACATGGGCTGTTGAGATGCTCTGTGCCTAAAGGTCCTTGCTTACAAAGTCTTCCAGCTCAGGGTCAGATTCCCCAGTATCCATGTAAAGACAGATGCACAAAATGAAGCATGCATCTGGAGTTTGTTTGCAGTGGCAAGAGGTCGTGGTGTACCCATATACTCTATCTCTATTTAATTTCTCTCCCTCCCTCTGACTTTCTCCCTCTCTCTAAAATAAGTAAAAATATTAAAAAAAAGAAAGAAAGAAAGAAAATGCATGTCTGTATGTATTGGGTACACATGCAATGTTTCCCCTAAATATTTTCAATCCACAAATGGCTGGATCCAAGGATGCAGCACAGAACTCACAAATACAGAGTATAAACTGCACCTGACAAAAATATGAAGACTTATTTCTTTAAAAATATTTTATTTAGGGCTGGAGAGATGGCTCAGCGGTTAAGGCACTTGCCTCCAGTGCCTAAGGCCCCGGGTTCAATTCCCCAGGACCCATATAAGCCAGACCCACAAGGTGGTGGCCCTGGTGCGCTCGCTCTCTCTCTCTCTCTCTCTCTCTCTCTCTCTCTCTCTCTCTCTCTCTCTCTCTCTCTTTCTCTCTCTCTCTCTCTCTGCATTTCTCTGCTTGAAAATGAATAAATAAAATATTTAAAATATATATATATATTTTATTTAGTTATTTATTTGAGAGATAGAAAAGGGCAGACAGAAATACAGTGAATATGGACACATCGGGGCCTCCTGCCACTGCAAACAAGTTCTAGACACATGTACCACTTTGTGCATCTGGCTTTACATGGGTACTGGGGTGTCATGGTTTGATCCAGGTGTCCCCCACAAATGAATGAGTTCTTTTGGTCCAGGTGTCCCCCACAAATGAATGTGTTCTGAATGACTGATCCCCAGATGATGGCAGGTTGAGTATTAGAACCTAACTGGAGCTGTGTTGTTGGGGGAGGGCTTATGGGTGTTATAGCCAGCCTCCCCTTGCCAGTGTTTGGCACACCTTCCTGCCATTGTTTGCAGTGCTGTGGCGGAGGTGATGTCCACCCCTCTGCTCATGCCATCATTTTCCCTGCCAGGATGGAGTCTCCCCTTGAATCTGTAAGCCTAATAAACCCATTCCTCCACAAGCTGCTTTTGCTTGGGTTCTGTCTGCGCAGCAACTAGAATGCTGACTACAACAGTTTTGGAACTAGAGACTGGGGGTCATCTGTTGCTGCTAGAACCCTGATCTTGTGGCACTGGCCTTTTGGAAGTGATCTGCAGGAGGAATGTGGAAGGATTTGAAATCTTGGCCTAAGAGACGCCTCGCAATGCTGTGAGTACAGCTTGATGGACCATTCTGGTCAGAGTTGAAAGACCTGAATGAAGTAAGAACTATGGACTGTGAGGTTTGGCTTACGAGGGTGAGAAAGAACTTTGTCAGGACTGTGCCAAAAGCAGTTTGCGTGAGAGGCTTATTGCATTTTGCCTGCCTGTGTCCTGAGATTGTGCAGGGTTGCTTTGTGTGCAAATCAATTGGTGTGAGCAGATGGAGATGGCACAGAAAGAAAGGAAATCTTTGGGCTGAAACTGCTGCCTGTTCAGATACAGATTTGAAAGATTACAACTACTGAGACGGGGCCAGGGGATCTGCATTGGGGCAGCAGGAAGAATACGGACTCTTTTGAAGTAAGGGGACTGAATGCTTTGTTCCCCCCTGGATTAACAAATTGATGGCCTACCTGGTACTATGAAGTATAACAAATGCAGAAAGAGAGGGTCATTGGATTTGCAATACAGTTTTGTTTTTGAAAAATGGCCATCAGCAGTGTGAAGCAGGTGTATTAAATTGCCTGCATGGAAGCCCGATGGAGCCATGGGAATGAACTCTGGGTTGCAGTGGAGACCCAGTGAAATGCCAGGACTATGGATGGCTGCCAAGGAGAGCTGCCAGCACCAGAAGAAGGTTTCCCAGACTGTGAGTAGCCTAGCTGGAGGGGCGGAATTGGATCTCCAAGAGACTTATTACTGCTTAGAATTATCAGACTTGGAGATAGAGTTTGATGTTGCCCTGCTTCTTTTAAATCTTGCATTGGTTCAATCTGTTTTTGCCATGCCCAATACTATCTTTTGCAGAGTGAATGTTCTGTGCCATTATGGGTTTGTTTTTGGTATTATGGCTCAGTTGAATGTATTGTATTTTACATCATGTATGATTAAGTTTGTAGGGGCCGGGGCAGACTGTCATGGTTTGATCCAGGTGTCCCCCACAAATAAATGTGTTCTGAATGCTCAATCCCCAGCTGATGGGCAGTTTGGGTATTAGAACCTCGATGGAGCTGTGTTGTTGGGGGCAGGCTTATGAGTGTTTTAAGCCAGCTTCCCCTTGGCAGTATTTAGCACACCTTCTTGCTGATGTGTGCAGTGCTGTGGCAGAAGTGATGTCCACCCTCTGCTTGTGCGATCGTTTTCCCTGCCATAATGGAACTTCCCCTCAAGTCCATAAGCCAAAATAAACCCATTCCTCCACAAGCAGCTCTTGTTCGGGTTCTTTGTTGTAGCAATGAGAGAAAGGTTAACTACAACATGGGGAATCGAACCCAGGCCATCAGGCATTGCAAGCAAGCACCTTTAACCACTGAGCCATTTCTCCAGCTCCTCTAGAGTATTTCTTAATCTCTGTAAACTAAATTTTTGTTTGTTTGTTTGTTTTTTGTTTTTCGAGGTAGGGTCTCACTCTAGCCCAGGCTGACCTGGAATTCATGGTGTAGTCTCAGGATGGCCTTGATCCTCCTATCTCTGCCTCTCGAGTGCTGGGATTAAAGGCATGCACCACCACGCCCGGCTCATAAACTAAATTTTTGAGCAACAGAGGAAGGTGTTTCTTTATAACATTGGGAAAGCATAGAAACAACCACACTTCAGGAGAATGTAGAGCTGAAACCCTAACCCTGAGTCATTCCTGAGCAGCCTACAATGAGGAGCCCTCCCACTAGGGGTGGGAGAGGAGTGATGGGAAGACAGTATGTTCTGCAGCTTCAATTCCCAACTCTGTTTCAGACACAATCCACAAAAGGCCATCGGGTAAGCTTATACTGCATTCACTAACAAGGCCCTTTGGAGAAAAGGCACTGAAGCCTGTGGGCAGCAACAGGCACTGAGGCACGAGCAAAGAGAACACACCAGACTAAGCCAATAGGGAGTGCCCCAGGTGCATAGAGAGCAGCAGGCAAAGAAAGGGCCACCCAGAGAAAGACCCTCTTTGGCACCACTGCTCCTCCCACAAAACAGACCTGAGTTGGAAAGCAATGCTGTAAGCACTGGCACTAGGTACTAACGCAGGCCAGACACCCAACTACAATATGCACACCAGCTACACAGCCCAAGGAGGGACAGGGTGGGAGGAGGAGAATGGACCACTGGGTGCATGGCTCCACCCTACAAACACACTCACGATCTGCTTCTCTGTGTATCTGTTGGAACTCAGCAGATTCACAGCCTCCATGTGTCCAAAGTCAATGTCGTGGCCAAGGAGGAAGATGAAGAGCAACTTGCAAACGTACTTCTTTTTACTGTAGCCATCAAGAGCCTTGTCACCTACAAAAAAGGTGAGGAAAGGGTTTATTCCAAGTGGACAATGCAGAGACCGAAAAGTGAGCAGCTGAGCAGTAAGGAGCACAAGGGAGCCTCAAAAAACTTGGGGCTCAGGTCTGGCCTACAGACAGTGGGGCAATAACGGCACTTCTAAACTGGCAGTGCACACCCCAGTCCTGAAAGCCTGGCATTCAGAGCTCTATACCCAGGATAACCTGGCAGAGATGCCAGGAGAACCCACACTGCCTCTCTCAACCTGCCCAGATCCCACCAAGGCCCTGGCAGTGATGTATTTATAACCCTGCAGAGCCATCAAGCTAATCCTTTAAATAAGCTAATACCTTTGGGCAGATACACTCACTCTAAATTATCTTCCATTTCACAACAATTACAGGACAAATCACCTAACTATAAAACCACACACACAATGGCTGAGAGACTTCTGTCCAGACCATCCTTGTAGCATAACTGAACACTTCCCTCCAGAACACAACAAAGTGGTCTCTTGGCCACTGTGTGTGTGGTTTTATGGCTAGGGATGCAACTGGGTGAGACCACCACAGCAACACCAGACCTCTACTTGTTAAGGGCTGGGAAGTGGCCCCTCCATGGACAGGACTGCTGACCTCACAGGAAGGAACATGTGGAACAAACACCCACAAGGTGGGTCAAGGCCAGCTGGAAGTGACCTGTGGAGCTCCTAGGGAACACTTCCTCCAACAGAAATTTGAAAATTCAAAAGATGTGAGTGCCTACTTCCCCCACAGGAGGTCCGTCCTCCTGCCACCCGCCGGCACATGCACGCACAACACTGGCACAGTGGAACAAGTGAAGGAATCCCACCCTTCCAGACTCCAACAGTGCATAGGCCTCTGCCTTCCAGCAGCCTCCTTGACAACCACAGCCAACTGCTGGCCTGGCTGCTCCAGGGCAGACATGCCTGTAACTCAGTCAAGCACTTACTACAGGGAGAGTGTAGGAGGGCAGAGAAGTGACAGCCCCATAGACAGTTGGTGGGGATAGCCTGGAGCTGCCCCAAAGCTGCTGAGCCCTTTTGGCTTCTGCTCCTGAAAGACGAAGAGCTAGAGCCCTATCTGTGGTGGAAGGCGGGTGGCTGGGCCCCAAGGCAGGTTAGGGCATTCATCAAGGCAAGACAGCAAGAAGAGAAGTGAGCCAAAGTCTCAAGCTGGTGGGGCTAGCCAAGCAGATCCTGACTGAAGTCAAGGGATCCCCAAGCCAAGAGCACAGGCAGGATCCAGTGGGTCATGGGAGGGGGGGAGACATTAAAGTATAAATGAGAGTAGTTGGGAAGAAGGAATTTAGTGAGAGGGGGCAAGAGAAGGTCATGAGGGTGATATGATGAAAATACACAAAACATGTATACAAAAACTGCCAATTAAAAAAACAACTTTGAAGCCGGGCGTGGTGGCACACGCCTTTAATCCCAGCACTCAGGAGGCTGAGGTAGGAGGATCACTGTGAGTTCAAGGCCACCCTGAGACTACATAGTGAATTCCATGTCTGCCTGGGCTAGAGTGAGACCCTACCTTGGAAAAAAAAAAAAAAAAACAACTTTGAAAAACAGCACAGTGGGATCCCTGGAGCCACAGCCTCAAAAGCAAAGGGGACGGCCCTCAAGCCAGGAAACACACTCCCACTAGCCCAGGTCAGGGGACACAGGGTACATTCCCTGTGCAGAGGTACTACTCCCACCAACTGAGGCTCCCACGGGGACTGTCTTCCTTGTCATCGGATCCCATGGGTTTGCTCTCTTGGTACAATCCTCCTTCGGGAATGAGAACTGCAGATCATCTCCCAGGCTGAAAATCACAGTTCCCTCTGCAGCCCCCAAATGACATGCTGGGTGGACAGCCCCCACTGCCCAATATCCTGTGCCAGTGCCCTTTGCTCTCAGAGTGCTGAAAGCCCTTTGCTTGGAGACAAAACCTGCCTCAGCAATATACTGAGTCCAAGGCAAGCGTATGCAGAGAAAAAAAGGAGAAAGGGGTAGAATGGGCATGGTGAGACACGCATGCCCAGTTTAGACACACAATCTTTACACCCAAATGTCAATGCCTACAATCCCACCACTCAAGAGGCTGAGAGAAGAACTGCTAGAAGTCTTCGCTACACAGCAATACCCTAGCTCAAAAAGTAAAAGAGCCAGGCCAGGCGTGGTAGTGCATGCCTTTAATCCCAGCACTCGGGAGGCAGAGGTAGGAGGATCACTGTGAGTTCAAGGCCACCCTGAGACTACATAGTGAATTCCAGGTCAGCCTTGGCTAAGAGTGAGACCCTATCTTGAAAAGGATTCTATGTCTAAGCAAAGTGTAGTGGCATATAACCTGTAATTCTAGCCCAATACCTGGGTGGCAGGAGAATCAGTAGTTCAAGGCCAGCCTAGGCTACATGAGACCCTTATCTCAAAAGAAAAAAGAAAAAGACAAGCCAGGCGTGGTTGCACACATCTTTAGTCCCAGCACTCAGGAAGCTAAGGTAGGAGGATCCCAGTGAGTGAGTCCAGTCTGGGCTACAAGAGTGAGTTCCACATCAGGATGGGCTAGATCAAGATCCTGCTTTGAAAAAATAAATGAAAGGATACCAAGAAAAAAAAAAACTAGTTGAGCCTTAATTAAAGTGGAATAGTTTTGTTGTATAACTTAGCAACAATAGTTCAGTAAATTTGTATTGCCATGAAAGGAGGAAAAATATAGAAAACTAGAACTCTCCAATGTTCACAGGACTATGTGAGTTTTGTCAGCTTAAATTACTTATTAAGTAATTTTTTAAATATTTATTTGAGAGAGAGAAGGGGAAAGGGGGGAAGGAGAAAAGAAGAGAAAGGCAGGTAGAGAAAAAAAGAAAGTGGGCCTTTAGCCACTGCAAACGAACGATGCATGGGCCGTCTGCCTTGTGCATCTGGCTTACGTGGGTACTGGGGAATTGAACCTGGGTCCTCAAGGCAAGGGCCTTAACCACTGAGCCATCTCTCCAGCCCTGCTAAGTATTTTATTTCTACACAGACATTATAAACTCTGTAAGACATTATCATACATAATTACTTTTAAATACATATATAATTTATTTAATTGATTGTCATTCATAATACAGTGTCGGAGCACTATGCAGTTGAATGTGCTAGCAATAATGCTTGCCTTGAAGCACCTGTGCTCATATTAGACTAGCAGTGCCCCACCACTGCAATGCCAGAGTAGCATGACCTGTCTGCTCTTCTGCACAATCAGCAAAGACAATTCCTAAACAGTTCACCTTCCTAACCCTACCTCCTCCTCCAACACAGACATATCAGATTTTTTAAACACACTCCTGATACACAATCACTCTACAGTAATGCTTGTTATTAACTTAAGATGCAATGAGACCTGGTTAATCCATTCTAAATCTTTAAGCTAGAGAACTACATCAGCAGCAGGTGGTTACATGCATGAGCCAGTGCTAATGGAGACATTTACTGATTAAAGCTCCATACACTTGCACAATGAAGGACTAGCAATTTGTATTGCAAGTTCAGAAACTCAAGTCCATACCTGGTAAGTGACCTGCTGACTGGACAAGCTGTATTCTAGACAGACAAGTATAAGTCACTGGAAAGAGAATGCATGCACCTAATAGTTAGACTGATCCTACATCATAGCTTTCGCTGCTAAATACCATAAAATTATGGAAATCTTCCTCAACTCCAGAATGTTGGACATTTCTATGGCAAAATGGACATTAGTGTTAAGTGCAACTGAATTAATTACACTAGAAAAACTGTATTCCTGGACTTCAGAAATATGGGAATGACATAAAAATACTAAAATAACCTCAGGAAACAGCTTTTTCTGTTTGCTTCACTGTCTCACTTTAGCTCAGGCTGAATTGGAACTCATGGTGATCCCTAGCCTCCCAAGTGCTGGGATTAAAGGCATGCACTACCACACCAGGCTTGGAAACTACTTTTATAAGTGAACTGTTTGGGGGGTTTGTCTTTGTTGTTGCGCTGACCTGGAATTCACTATGCAGTCTCAGAATGGCCTTGAACTCACAGTGATCTTCCTACCTCTGCCTCCCAAGTGCTAGGATTAAAGGTGTGCACCATACCTAGCTGACATTTTAGAAAATATTTTTATTAGCCGAGCATGGCGGCACATGCCTTTAATCCCAGCACTCAAGAGGCAGAGGTAGGAGGATCGCCGTGAGTTCGAGGTCACCCTGAGACTACATAGTGAATTCCAGGTCAGCCTGGGCTAGAGTGAGACCCTACCTCAAAAAACCAAAAACAAAAAAAAAAAAA
The DNA here is from genome assembly GCA_004024765.1 of Zapus hudsonius. Classification (NCBI taxonomy): domain Eukaryota; kingdom Metazoa; phylum Chordata; class Mammalia; order Rodentia; family Dipodidae; genus Zapus; species Zapus hudsonius. The sequence continues at coordinate 27,633 of PVHP010018832.1, forward strand.
AGAAAAGAAAAAAAAGAAAAGAAAATATTCTTATCTGCAAGCAGAGATAGAGAGTATGAGTACACTAGGGCCTCTTGTAGCTGCAAACACAGTATAGGTGCATTCACCACTTTGTACATCTGGCTTTATATGGGTACTGGGGAATCAAACCTGGCTAACAGATTTTTGTAAGCAAGCACCTTGAACACCTTATTCTCACATATTCCACTCAATAACATGGCCCTGAAATGGAGCTACATGTTGAAAGAACTATTTTATAAGGAAATTCAATGCCTTCAACAATTAACACTATGTCAGGAAAAAAAAACTTGTTCATAAAACAATTCCAACTGTTCCAGCAAGGGCACAGCATATTCAGTACTGATTTGCCTCTCTTTTTGAGTGGACATGACTATATTCCATTAATATCTCCCAGAACAGATCATAAAAAAACAGTCTTAGCCAGGCATGGTGGCGCACACCTTTAATCCCAGCACTTGGGAGGCACAGGTAGGAGGATCACCATGAGTTCAAGGCCACCCAGAGACTACATAGTGAATTCCAGGTCAGCCTGGGCTAGAGTAAGATCCTACCTCGAAAAACAAACAACAACAACAACAAAAAAAATCAGTCTTGATGTAAGGTCAAACAAGTACTTCAAGCAATCATGGTGGCCCACGCCTTTAATCCCTGTAGAGGTAGGAGTTCGGGGCCACCCTGAACTACAGGGTGAGTTCCAGGTCAGCACTGGGCTAGAGTGAGACCCTAACCAGGAGAGAGGGTCTTAGGGAAAGAGTACTTTAGAAATAAAGGAGAAAATCTGCTTGCTGTCACCCACAGCATTCAGAACCCAAATCAACTGGCTATTCATTAATGAATAAATTGTTATAGGCATAAACATCTTTGTTGGGTCATCCTGTGTTAACTAGGTTTTACAAGACAGTCTCAAATTTGCAATTGTGCAGCTCATAGTAAGAGAATAGTATGAGAGGTAGGTTCTGTGGCAACATCTTATGGTCAATGGATCTTGCAGCACTGCAGTCCTTGGTCTGGAAGTGGAGTCTGATCCAACCAACAGTCCCAATGTATCTACTATTTTGTTATTATTTGTTTTTTGGAGGCTGACCTAGAATTCACTCTATGGCCCTGGCTGGCCTCAAATTCACAGCAATCTTCCTAGCTCGGCCTCCAGAGTGCTGGGACTAAAGGTGTACACCATCACCCCCAGCAACAATTATTATTTCAGTGTACCAGCATCCTCTGCTTTCTTTATCCTTTCTTTAACACTGACTCTTCAGCTGGGATTATGACACAGAAATTCCTCTACTAAAGGACTTCTATTATGAAATTCTTTCATTTTTTTATCATAAAAAGTTCAAGGTATTTAATCCCAGCACTCGGGAGGCAGAGGTAGGCGGAATGCTATGAGTTTGAAATCAGTCTGAGACTACATAGTGAATTCCAAATCACCCTGAGCTAGAGCGAGACCCTACCTCAAAAAAAAAAAAAAAAAAAAAGTTAAAGGGAGTTGGACATGGTGATGTTCACCTTTAATCCCAACACTTGGGAGGCAGAAGTAGGAGGATCACTGTGAGTTTGAGGCCAGCCTGGAACTACAGAATGAGTTCCAGGTCAACCTAAGCTAGAGCAAGACCCTACCTTGAGGAAAAAAAAAAAAGTTAAAGGGATAATATGGGTATAGAAGGGAAGGTGAGCAGGTTGAGGTGAGGAGAGTGGAGGGTCAACCATATCTATATATGATAAAGGAATCCTGATACTACGTTAATTTGAAAAACAATTTTGTGGACTGGAGAGATGGTTGAATGATTCAACATACTTGCTTGCAAAGCCTGACAGTCCAGGTTCAATTCCTCAGTACCCATGTAAAGCCAGATGCAAAGTGGTGCATCCGTCTGGAATTCATTTGCAGTGACAAGAGGCCCTGGTTCTGTCTGTCTGTCTCTATGTTTCCTTGCAAATAAATAATTTTTTTAATTGAGGTTTTTTGTTTTGTTTTGTTTTGTTTTTCAAAGTAGGCTCTCACTCTAGCCCTAGCTGACCTGGAATTCACTATGTTAGTCTCAGGGTGGCCTTAAACTCACAACGATCCTTCTACCTCTGCCTCCCAAATGCAGGGATTAAAGGCGTGTGCCAACAGGCGTGGCTTCTAGCTTTACTTTTAATGAAACATTATTTTTCCAGGGCTGATTCTGGAGTGGGCTGTTTCTTCCTCAACATCTGGACATAGTATCCTGTTTCCTGCTCCTTGCTGCTGTGGCTCCAAGTCAGCCAGCTGCCAGCCTCACACAGCTCCTGTGGAGACAGCCCTGCTGACCTCACAGCATGAGAACCTAGCTTTGGGCCTGTGGATTCCGCACTAACATATTCTCCTTTTATCTATCCTGAGTTTGTTTCATGCATCCTTAATTAAAAGTTCTCTAAGCCCCGGCCATCACATCATTCCACTTTCTTCCAGGCACTAGGCAAGCCTTGCAGGCTTTGACTCCAAACTGCTTGCTTCTACCATCTCGGCCATCTTTTTCTCTCTACAAACTCCGGTTGTCTTCTGCCTTTCATAATACCAAAGCTCTCTACAACAACTATCACCAAAGTCATCCACCATGTCTCAATTCAGTTATGACATGTTTCAGTTCTAGAATTTCCAATTCGTCTAATTTATTTGTTTGTTTGTCTTTGTTTTTTCAAGGTAAGGTCTCACTCTAGCCCAGACTGACCTGGAATTCACTCTGTAACTCCAAGCTGGCCTAAAACTCACAAAAATCCTCCTACTTCTGCCTCCCGAGTGCTGGGATTAAAAGTGTGCAGCACCATACCTGGCCACTTGGTCTTATTTCGAAATGTCCTTTTAGGCCAGAGAGATGGCTCAGTGCCTAAAGGCATTTGTTTGCAAAGCCTGACAGTATGGGTTCAACTACCCAAGACAGATGCACAAAGTAACATGTGCATCTGGAATTCATTTACTCCAGGCATGTCTATATTTCCTCTCTCTCTCTCTCTCCCTCCCTCTCTGTCTCTGTCTGAAATAAATAAATAATAATAATTTTTGTTTGTTTTCTGAGGTAGGGTCTCACTCTAATCCAAGCTGAACTGGAATTCACTATGTAGCTTCAGGGTGGCCTCAAACTCAAGGCAAACCTTCTACCTCTGCATCTAAGTACTAAAAATATGGTTTTTTTTAATCTGCTCTTACTTTTGACACTTTCTGAGTTTCCTGCTAAAATTTTCAAGTTTGTCCTTTTCTTCTTTAAAATGCTGCAAACCGGGGGCTGGAGAGATGGCTCAACAGTTAAGGCTTTTGTCTGCAAAGCAGAAGGACCCAAGTTCAATTCCCTAGTACCCACATAAAGCCAGGTGCACAAGGTGTCGCCAGTGCGCCCATTCACTCTCTGGTGTACCCATTCGCTCTCTGTGTCAGCCGCTTTCTCTCTCAAATAAATAAATACTTTTAAGTGCTGCAAGCCTAGTTTGTTACTGTGTGAGCCTGACTTAATGGTCCTCATGATTTGGTCTTAGCTGCCTCCATAGACTTTGGCTCATTGTATCTTTTTTCTTTGAACACCTCATTCTCTCTGATCACGTGTTGAATGGTGTATTTAAATCAACTGCAAGAAGCATTCAATCTCAGTGGAGATAACTTCTTCCTGGCAAGGGGACTGGTCCTCTTACCTCAACCCAACTTTAAGGTACGAGACCACACAGAGTATCCAATGCGAAAAAGCCTAGCTGGGGGTCTGAGAAAGGCCAGCTGGTGCAGCTCCCACTGGGTCTCAGAGCAATCTAAGCTTGAAATGAAAAAAGGTCTTCAACTTGGTGGGCTTCCTGACTTCTTGGGCCAGGTGATTCTTGGTGATGAGGAGCTGACCTTCACCCTATGGGTAAAACCTCCTTGTATCAGCTACAGCTCCACCCTCCAATTGAGAAGCAGAAATGTGTCTTCCTAGAAGACAAGATTACCCCTCCAATTAATAGCCATTGCTCTAGGCTCTCAAGGCCACCAAAAACATGGCTGCTAGAACCCTTTCTGAAGTTTGGCCTCAGATACAAACAGTGCTGTCCTTGTTTGTGTGGGCCACCATAAGCTTCTCACAGGAATGACCTGGGAACGCTTCTTTTCTCTGATGTTCTTGGGATTTCTTGAAACATTATGTCTACCTCCCAGACTATTTTCATCAGCAGAATTGGTCACTGCTAGACTCTTGGGATTCCAAGATGTGTGAAAGAAACACACAGCAGGTATCAAAGACTTATTTTAAAAAAGTAAAATAACTCAGTGAGGGCTGGAGAAATGGCTCAGCAGTTAGGAGCAATTTCTATTTAAGCATCAGGACCTGAGAGGTGACAGCAAGCTCCAGGATTATTAAGAGACTCCAGCTCAAGTAAGAATGAGTCGAAGAGTGAAGGAGTGGGACACCCAACATTTCACTCTGGCCACCATAGATGAGCATACTCCACTAGACAAGGGCATGGAGTATCACATGGACACATACATCAAACATACACATGCGAGGGGGGGAGAAGGAAAAAGATCTCGGTGAATTTCTGCAATCAGTGGCCTGTTGAGAGGTACCTTAGGTATATCGGGCTATATCAAGTATGTTACTAAAGCTTCTTTTTACTTTTTACTTTTTTTTGTTTGTTTTGTTTTGTTTTTCGAGGTAGAGTCTCGCTCTAGCCCAGGCTGACCTGGAATTTACTCTGTAGTCTCAGGCTGGCCTAGAACACACGGCGATCCTCATACCTCTGCCTCCTGAATGCTGGGATTAAAGGTGTGCGCCACCACACCCAGCTTTGCTTCTTTTTACTTTTTGTTCAAATAAGCCACTAGAAAACTTGGACTCAAGGGCTGTAGAGATGGCTCAGTGGTTGGGGCACTTGCCTCCAGTGCCTAGGGCCCCCGGTTCAAGTCCCCAGGACCCACGTGGGCCAGACCCACAGGGTTATGGCCCTGGTGCATTCTCTCTCTCTCTCTCTCTCTCTCT